>JASDQU010736416.1:178674-212331 GCA_032191745.1 Picea mariana | reverse complement strand
TCTTGATTTTGGAGTCATTGAAGAGAAATCCGTGCTTATCCCTTTCACCATCTTGCTTGCCTCCAGGGAGTACACCTTAACCATTGAAAACCAAGGCTTTCACCAGCTAACATCAAATTAGCAACATATGTTAACTGGTGAAAAGTTTTTTCAAAAAATTAAAAAAAAATCTTTTGAGGATCAATTTATTTCATAAAATCTTAAATCCTATGTTTTGATACTTCTAAAATCTGGTGAGCTTATTCCTCTACCTACTCCTACATTAACAATTTGCACTACTTCTTAATCAAGAAAACTCATGCTTCCAATGGAGCCATGTAAGAAATTTATTTGCTAACAACATTCTTGAACTTGATCCCAAAGATAAAAGAATGCGTAGCCAACAGAGATGTGTTTCGAAAAAATGATAGAAACAACCTTCATCTAACAAGAGTATCTTGATCTTTATACTGCTCAATGATTCCATAAAATCGACAATAGGATCAATAAAATAGTAAAGGAATACCTCTTCAAGCTTCTGTTCTGACTGTAAACGAAAATGATGTTGTTGGTTGTCCTCCTTGATCTCAATGATGCATGTGAACTGCTCAACCTTTGTTGAAGAAAAATGTATACTCAGTTTCTGATCTGAGCCCTTCTTTTCTTCACCTTCCTCTTCATATCTGCTACAAACCACTTTTGTCTGCAAATCTAGAAACTCAAGGCTTCCCTTAGTATTTGTTATAAATTTGAAATTATCTCCTGTTGATATGTCAATTTGCTCATCATTTTTCAAATTTTCAAAATGGATAATCGGATCATCATCACAATCATATTTAAAAGATGCATTTAATACAATGTTTAAAGCATCACAATGGTTGTCATAATGTGAATCATCAATCTATTGATAACGAAGAGTATTCTCGGTAACATCATACTCTTCATTAACATCCGAGTCTTTAGTCAATAAATGAAATTCATGACAACATTCAGGATAGAGAAGTTCATTTGGAAAATGGTCTTTACAAAACACATGAAAAGAAGCATGAAAATCTTCTAAAGAGTTTATACTAGCATAAGGCAGAGACCAGTACCAACCACGAGCAATTCCCTCTAATGAGAAATAGAAGAGCCGGATTTGAACATCCTCGTGCACAACTTGCAACCGATGCATGTAATCATGAAAATCCAACAAATGTTCAGCTGGCACTTCCCATTCTTCTCCTCGAAATCTGGGAAGGCTATTTTTCCATTCATCTCTACTAGGCACTGGATTAGGGAAACCAACAATCTTTGAAAAATCGCAGAACGCATACCTCTTAGATAAGATCTTGTTCATTTCATACCAGTGGGGTCGCCAACGGATTTCAGAACAGTGGAGTCGCCACCGAATTCGTCCTTCATGGAGTCGCCAGATAGATGATTAAAACCAAATAATGTCCAGACCTTGTCTATCATCAAAGTTGGATCTTGTCGTCTCCCAAGGAAGTTGAGCTTCAATCTCCTCTCCCCGGCAACGGCGCCAATTTGTTATCACTCCAAGAAACTCCTTAGGGTTGTAGGCTAAGGATGCTTGATAACTTAAGAAATCACTAATAATCAAGTGTTTGGAACAATGGGATAACTGAGAAGGCTTAACAAAAAAACAACATGTCATGCCTCTAAATAAACCAGTGCTTCGAGAAACTAGATATCAGTTATAGTAAATAATCAAGGTATGAAGAAAAACATTCAAGATAACCAAGTACAGATCTGTAGGGTTATACAACAATATAAAGAAGATCTAATTCATATCCATGAGCTATATCAGAAGATGATAGTTCTGAACAACTGAACTGAATAGAATTAAATATAGAGTAATGGAAAATGTGGACAGACTAATATATAATGACCAAAGAAAACTATGATTTATATAGCAAGATAGTGTCAAAGTACATAGCCAAAAATGTCTCCAGAATTGAACCCATAGTGCTCTAAATGTCTTTGGCTTTATAGCCTTACAAGAAGAAATCTAGATCCTTGAAAGATGGATCAGATTTACTAAAAATAGTCAAATCAAAACAAATACAACAAGTGTAGGATGAGATTCTATAAAAATGGATCTAGAATACTAAAAATGGAAAATCAAAACAAAATAGAAAAAGGTCCTATCTAAGAGTAGTAGATTTCTGATGAAGTGCAGTTTTAGCCTCCCAAGGTTGTTTGATTTGGTCCTCTAAAGATAAAATTCGAATTTGGTGAAGTGTGCAAAAACCCTGATTTTCTGCCTTTGAAAAAGATGCCAAATGTAGTTGAAAAACCTCTTTTTGACCTTATCCCTCAAAACTAGCCTTTGAATCAAACTTGATAATTCAACACCTGTCCATTTGAAGTGGTTTCAAACCATTCAAAACCAAAAAATCCCGATATGGGCAAAAATTCGGTTATTCTGGCCGTGATAGGCTTTCACCAGCTAATTTACCCAAAAATACGCTCCTTAGCTGGTGAAAAGCAGAGCTTTCACCAGCTAACTAGCAAAATTCAAGACAAGTTAGCTAGTGAAAGCGCAGATTTTTTAAAAATCAAATTTCTCAGTCATGGAGAGTCTATTTTACATGCTTGAATAGTTGATCGACATCTACGAATCCTAAGCTTTCCAATGGTGCTTTCAAATCTGCATTTGGAGCTCGGGAAGCTAGTCAAATGTTCCCTACAAGATTAGGCATCATTCTTTCAAAAATACCAGTGCATTTTTTATCACTAACAATAGGAACCATCATCGGGAGTCCAAGAGACCACTTGGAAGATGAATCCAAAGGTCAAGATCATGTATTTATATGTGTATCATATTAATGAAATGTATTCCACGTCAAATACATTCATGTGCATTCAAACACTAACCCTAAAACTATAAATGAGAAGGTGAATTTAGGTTTAAATACTTACTACAAGGAGTTAAGACTAGTGTCGTTTAATCTTCTTAGGAAAATGGAGTCAAACTATGAACTTTATTGAAAGTAAAGGTGAAATAAGGACCTTGGATAAAACCCTAGAATAGTCCATTACAAACCCTAGGAATTTATCCTACATAAAGGAAACTAGGGTAGTCCACTACAAACCCTAGTTAGCCATCCTATGTCCTTTAGAAACCTTTAGAAGATGATATGCAAGGGTGGATTATGGATAAACCCCAAGGTAGTCCACTACAAACCCTAGAAGGCTATCCTGTAGGAAAACAACTAGGGTAGTCCACTAAAAACCCTAGAAAATATTCATATGTCCTTTAACAGGATATTTTAAAAAATGGTATCAAGGGAAGGTAGTCCACTACAAACCTTCCTAGGGTTTACAAGATAAGATCTATTCAGGAGAAATACAAGGTGAAATGCATTATCACCACTTTCATAAGAACATTCACACTTAATACATTCATAAATAAATCAACAAAGACTTAGAAAGAACACTTACTAGGTAAATAAATGTTCATCCATGGAACCATAACCATGAAAATCATCCATAAAACTTGAAAAAACATCCATTGATCATCTCTCCAAGAAGTCACATGAGTTATTCATCCATAGGAAAACGAGAAGTAAAGAAGAGACAAGTAGTAGTAATCCTCCACAAGTAGCAATGGTGAATAAATGAGGGAGCACTTCCTCTATTATATGATGAAACTAAGTGGTTTCCCTCATTGAGATAATATCCACTAAAAGCCCCTAAAAACATAATAGATCCATGATAAAAGGTGGATAGGTCTAGGCTGACACCCAAAGATGCCTCTAAAACAAAGATACAATGCAAAAGAATGAAAATGTCCTTTAAAAATGACACACGTGTAAGTGTGGAAGCCTCATGAAGAGTGATGTCATCTCCAAACAGGGTACAAAGGCTCCAAAATTTATGTCTCTCCAAAAAAGGTATAATGTATCATTAAAATTCATGTATCCTCATGAGGTGATATTCCACTTCATAATTTGATGGATCTTCAACTTCATAACTGAAGCGAAAGAAATGGTCACCCTGATGGAAGTATACATGTCCACTAGAGCAAAGGTCTCCTCGTAGCCTACTCCCTCTTTCTAGGAGAACCCTCTTGCTATGAATCCTTCCTTATACTTCTCGATACTAGCATTTGCAGTATGCTCGATCTTGTAGATCCAATTGGAAGTCACCACAGACTTCCCTTTCAGTCTCGGAACTATATCCCACACATCATTCTTCATGATGGATTGGTACTACCCCGTCATGGCATCCTTCCAAACATGTTGGCTTGATGCTTCCTCAAAATTGGAAGGCTCGTAATCAATGATATTTCTCATAAGAGCCACACAGATGGAGACTCTCTTTGGAGGCCTACTCTCCCTTAAGGTGTCTCTGGGAGCTATGTGTCCCTATGCATCCCTCAAAGGATCTCGAAGACATCTAGGTCTCGTGTCCTTGTCACTAGGAGGATCCCTTGGATCAACAAGCTCCTCTGACTCCTCCTCATGATCTGAGGGTTTCTCCTCAATACTGGATGGTCATGTGCTCACCTCAATCTTTGGAGCCTCCTACTCCTCACCTCTTGTTATTTTCTCACAAAACCTCCGAGAGGCTAAGTCCTCCTCAAACTTGACATCCCTATTATCCCTAGCCTAGGGATAACTAAGGAGATTATGTCTCGAGGCCCACAGGTCCTAGAGATGGAGTATCAAGAGCCATATTGACTTTAGCCTGGCCCTGGAGGGCCCATGTTTCTTCTTCAGTGCCTCCACCATATTAGTAGCGGCAACATCCATCCCATTGGCATGGTCCTTCAGCAGCAGTGGATCTTGCTCCATGAGGTAATGAGTCTGGGTATCATGGTATGTGTCACTCCGATTCTCAAAACATTTGAATATGTGCATTTAATTCTTTTTCCTTCTGATGTGTGCTTGGACTTTATGCCTTTCCACTTGTCCATACCTGGGGGGAATGACAGGATGCCCTAGAAAGTTGGTTATCGTAGGATTTGAGTTGCCACTAGGTGGGTTCATGAAAGGTCATCATCGATTCCAACCATACTTATCACTTTTCATCATTTTCCATCTCATCCATCCCCTACACTGGTTCAAGCATTGGGATTGCCAAGCTAGCAAAGGGTTGTACCTTGCCTTGTGGGAAGAAGGGGCTAAAGGCCCAGAGAGTAAAAGTAGTTCAAAAAAGATAAAATCCATAAGAACAAAACCTTCAGATGCTTCGCCCAGGGATCCCCGATAAAGCAATAAAAATATTCTCAGCAAGAAATGGAGGGACCCATAAAATAATAAAATCAAGACCTAGTTGGAGAATAGGGGATCTCATCACAAGCCAGCCTATTAAGTCCATGGGCATGTAGCGGTATGACACTACCATTCAGTTGGTCACCACGCCAAGGTAGTGGCTCTTGGTGGCATAGCCAAGAGAAAGGGGGTCTCATCACGAGCCAACCTTCTCATCTCCGTGAAATGCTTTTGGGTAACACTGTCACCACTGGTCACCACATCAGGGCAATGTCCCCCATCTATTTTCTTGAAAGAAAAAGCAATAAGATACAAAGGTAAAAGGCATTGAATGCGCTTGGAAACATTTGCATCCATGACTCACCCTCTTCAGAGGCACCCACAGGTAAACCATGCATTTCCCTGACATCATTGCACYCCTTGCTCAAACATCCCCATACCACATCATCCACTTACATGACCTAGATTTTGCTTCACCCGGWGACATCCCACATCCAATGAGAATTATCTCAATAGGACCTCTTGAAACGCTCTCCAAACCTGGCTTGTAGAATAACAAAACKTCTTTGAGCACTTGTCTGGGAAAGGGGGGTTTTATGCACCTGTTTAGATAACTTGATTATTAGACGTGATTGGCATTGCTATGATCATTGTGACTTATGAGCCCATGGAGGGCGTACTTGTTGTTGTTGCAGGGCCACACCCAACGTATAGGTACACATGGGGAGATGATTAATTCAGACCTCCATTGGGCTAAAAGCCCACCAGATGGATGTTGAGACCCCAACCAAGGGCATACACATATCAGAGGCTTGCACCAGAGAGAGAGGAGGATGTTCCACCAGAGACAACCTGGCAGGCCTAAACCCAAGGGGATCTTGCCCTCCCACTATGATGTTGGCCTTGGAAATCCCATGGCATCACCTATGTGACCCTTGATGTCACCCAACGTTTGATGTACACGTTGGAGGCAGTTGTGTGCCAAGTGGCACATGTGGCTTGATCTAGAGGCCTTGGAAGGCCTAACGTTTTTCTACTGGAGGCCAACGTTTCACCTGGGAAGCCCAACGACACCCTAGAAGGGCATGAAGTCACCTCTTTTGCTTGATTTAGGGTTTAATTTGTCATTTTAGGTAAAAAAACTGGATATTACATGTAAATTGGACATGTTGACATTTTTGACCTAATTTTGTAAATTAAAGGTCATTTTCAGTGTATAAATAAGGGTTTTTTCCCTTGTATTTTTCATTATCTTTCACTCACACTAAGTGAGGTCTTAAATTTGCACCCTACTTAGGGTTTATAGGCTAAAATTTAGTGCGCACTTCTTGAAGGAGGCTAGTTTTGGTGTATTTTGGCATTTTTCTTGACGGAAAGTCTTGAACTAGGCCTATTGCTAGATTATTCTTGGTGAATGTAAATAAATTTCTGCATTTTTTCTTTATTTGAATGGTTATGGTACATTTATTTTTCATTTCTTCCAAGATTATGAAATTGCTAGCTTAAAACCCTAGGAGGTTAAAGCACATGTTATTTTTCTTTCCTTAACAACTTTTCACCTACTAGATTGCGCTATAAACCCTACTTTCTTGAAGATTTGTGCTAAGGGCCCTACCATTGCAAAACCCTAGCATAATTTTCTTCCCTACTTTCTTGAAGATTTCTGCTAAGGGCCCTACCATTGCAAAACCCTAGCATAATTTGCTTCAACTAGCTGCCATCTACTTCATCCTTGAGCTAAAGAAGGAGGAAAACTACTAGGACCTAGGGTTACCTACTTCCTAGTGGCCATTTTGACCCTAGGGTTTAATGATTGAGGCATTGGGTTACCAACACCTCAATCATTGACTTTCTTGTCTCTAGCTCTCACATTATCATTTATTCCTTCAAGATTGTCACTGCTAAAAGTGACTCCATTAATCCTAAAGGAACTGATCTAGGCCTTGCAATTGATTGATTGATGAAAACAACTCTCAAAACTTTTACCACAAGCTATCTACTAATATTTCCTAACCCTAGAGTAGACTAATTTGATAACCTACTTGTAGTTGTTACAAAAGTAAGCTACAACCATTTGTTGCAGCAATAAAATGACTTAAAAGAAATTATAAAGTTGATTTATACACTGCCTAATTAGCTTCTAACAAATGCTAGTACATCGTTATCATTGAGTTATTATTTTTGGTCATTGTGAAGCTCCTTTAAGGCATTTGTTGTGAAGCTATTATCTTATAAACATGATTGTTATAAATTTGTGTTTGCTTCATCTTACATCAACTATTTCTTTTATTGACAAGTCCATGGTTTTATGAAGCACTAACATCAAATTGTACTTGCAAAACATATTGTTTTCTTGTTGTTTTGTTCTGGGTAGGTACATATAAGCACACCACTGCTTCATTGGTTAAAACCTTGGAACTTTATGATCAGTGTGACTTGTGAGAGGGGATACCTTTATAGACACTTTAACCTTTGCCTTCTCAAACCCCCAGGTCCCTGGGGACGTCTCCCCTAGGCCGTCAACCCTAAATAGAAAGAGGTATCTTATTAAGGTGACAATGATAGGATAACCTCATGTTACGCCAATTTGCCTCCCTTAGCCTTTCTCCTTGGGACAAGTACAAATTGTGCGATAACATTTTGGCGCCATTGTCAGGGAACACTAATTCCATTCTCCTTAAAGACGACACTTTTTGGTAAGCCTTTACTCAAAAGTTTTTATCTTGCAAAGGTTACTTGTCGACTCCACTAAGGGTGATCCCCTCATCCCTGTGATAGTTTCAAGAAAAGTATCTGGCAACTCCACTAACATTTTCCAAGGTTCCACCTTACTCTCAATTATGTGATATTTCCAAGTAATGGGACCATGGCGCCCTGGGAACAAGTGTATCCGACTATTGATTATTGATTTCAAAAATTTTCCTAGGATACCTGAATTACTTTGATACAAAATGGTCAAGCAACTCTCAAAGATTTGGAGGCCTCCCAATTACTCACATTGTACAATTATTGAAGTATGTAAGCGAGATAGAATTGGGAGGGGAGGATGTTCTGGTAAAATTATTCATACTTTCTCTTCCATCCTTCTTGCAAGATTGGTTTAAGAGTTTTTGCGAAGGTAGGGGTATTTCATCTTTCGTAGACCTCATCAGTAGGTTTATTGAGTTTGTGAAACTACAATGAGTGACATATGAAGATGCCCTTGAGAATCGCACAGCATCCCTAGAAGATGAAGGATTCACCACTGAGATTGTGGGTGATCTCAGGGATGTGTACCTTACTCAATACTAAGAACCCTCTGATACAGAGGAAGAGATTTACGAAGAAAATTGTCAACCCCTTGAAGAGGAGCAAGATTTCTCCCAATATTCAATAAAATGCAGTGAAGATTTAACTGGAGAGGCAAATTATGAGGATGAAGCATTGGTAACCGCTCCTTCGGTCGATGAAGCTTTTCAAGGTCCTATCTCTCCTGCACAAGTTGAAGAGAATGAGGTGAGTCATTTGCCTTTCCAGTTTTTTGATGACACCTTGATCTATGATTCAGAAGGTGAAGAAGTAAAGGAACCCTTGGAAGAGCTATCTCCTTCATTTTCTAATGAGGACAAAGAGGTGAGTCTTGGGGATGGTGTATTGGACCCTCTTCCATTTAATGAAGTCATCCAAGCCATTGATGCTCCTACACAACAATAAGTGAAAACGATAAGTTACTTCCCTTTCCAGAATTTTGATGATGCTTTGTTTTATGATTTGCAAAGAGAAGAGGTGCTAGAGGAGCCATTGGATGCATTAAATCCTTCATGTTATGATAAAGGTAGTGACAATGTTGATAATATTGATGAGTTCATACATGTTGGAAGGCATAAGTGGGATGTGATTGGTTCTAATGAAGATCCCATTTACGATATTGAGGGACATTTCAAAAAAATTTCTTTACAACTATCATATGAGGTTACTAATTTTGACAATTGGAAACAAGGAGATGGTATGATTACAAACCTGTTTCAAACACCCAAGGATGACTTGGTCCTATATTCTCCTAATGACTTTCGGTCATACCTTGAGTATTTTGATGATTATTCCTCTGAGCACTTGGATTTATTCCATGAAGAAGATTATCAACCATCGTTGTGCTTAGATCTTGATAGAAGTAAGGACATCATTTTCCTGGAGAAGGATCCTTGTGATAATATTTTTCAACCACCTTCGATTATTTTATCTTGTTGTGTCATTAAAGGTGTAGTTGGGAAGTATGTCTTCTGTATTAAGTTTCCTCTGAGGCAAACCCTAGAGTTCAAGGGTAGGTTGAGTACCTCAAGAAGAAGTCTATCATCTCAGTCTTTTAGCCTTCCCTTAAGAATTGGTCACTCATCTTCTAGGTCCTTGCTAGTCCTTTCCTAGACCTCAAATTATGAAGATGTCCAAGGTAGATAACCTTTAGACCCTTTGAGTCAGTCTTTTGAACCTTTGATTTTTTACGATCCCTTTCTGAGATGGATTGAGCATTTTCTTGAGAGTGTGAATTGGCACAATTTTGTCCCTCCCTCCCGCCTCCATGAGCTAGACTTTATGATTTCCAATAACACAATACATTTTCTAACTCATGTTATTTTGGCACTTGACTTATCATTGTTTTGGTTTATGATGAAGCATAGAGGTAGGTATTATGAGACATTGCTAGGATGGTTTCATTGGCTATTTGACTACACCTAGCCTTCAACCAATAGGTAGTAGAGGTAAGTAGCTAGGGATTTTGCATTCATTGTATATACCATCTGCATTTCATGCTAGAGTAGTTGTATTTCCACTTGTATATATGCTTGTTTACTTTCATTTTTCTGTACCATATATGAGCCAGGGGTGATATCACCACCACAAATGATTACTAATAATTTTTTTGAGATCTAGCATGTCACAGGTCACGTCGAAGATGTTGAGGTTTTCATGCGCTCTATGGTTAGCACATGTCCCCCGAGTTGGAGCCAGATGTTATCCCCTAGCCTAGGGATAAATAAGGAGATTATGTTTCAAGGCCCACAGGACCTAGACATGGAGTACCCAAAGCCATATTGACTTGACACTGGCATGTTTCTTCTTCAGCGCATTCACCTTATCAGCAGCGCCAACATCCATCCCATCGACCTAGTCCTTCAGTAGCAGTGGGTCCTACTCCATGAGGTAATGAGTCTGGGTATCATGGTATGTGTCACTCTGATTCTCAAAACATTTGAATATGTGCATTTAATTCTTTTCGCTTCTGGTGTGTGCTTGGACTTTATGCCTTTCCAGTTGTCCACACCTGGGGGGAATGACATGATGCCCTAGTAAGTTGGTTATCTTAGGATTTGAGTAGCCACTAGGTGGGTTCATGAAAGGTCATCATCCATTCCCACCATACTTATCACTTTTCATCCTTTTCCCTCTCATCCATCCCCTACACTCGTTCGGGTATTGAGATTTCCAAGCTAGAAAAGGGTTGTACCTTGGCTTGTGGGAAGAAAGGGCTAAAGGCCTAGAGGGTAAAAGTAGATGGAAAAAGATAAAACCCAAAAGAACAAAACCTTCATATGCTTCGCCCAGGGATCCCCGAGAAAGAAATAAAAAACTTCTCAGCAAGAAATGGAGGAACCCATAAAATAATAAAATCAAGACCTAGTTGGAGGATAGGGGGTCTAATCATGAGCCATCATATTAAGTCCATGGGCATGTAGTGGTATGACACTACCATTTAGCTGGTCACCACGCCAGGGTAGTGGCTCTTGGTGGCATAGCCAAGAGAAAGGGGGTCTCATCACGAGCCAACCTTCCAATCTCCATAAAATTCTTGTGGGTAACACTGTCACTATTGGTCACCACACCAGGGCAGTGTCCCCCATCTATTCTCCTGAAAGAAAAAGCAATAAGATAAAAAGGTAAAACACATTGAATGGGCTTGGAAACATTTTTATCCATGACAAGGTGCAGCTCACCCTCTTCAGAGGCACCCACAGGTAAGCCATGCCTTTTCTTGTCATCATTGCACCCCTTTCTCAAATATCCCCATACCATGTCATCCACTTACATGACCTGGATTTGTCTTCACCTGGTGACATCCCACATCCAATGAGAATTAGCCCAATAAGACCTCCTGAAACCCTCTCCAAACCTGGCTTGTAGAATATCATAACGTCTTTGAGAACTTGTCTGGGAAAGGGGGGTTTTATGCACATGTTTAGATAAGTTGATTATTAGATGTGATTGACATTGCTATGATCATTGTGACTTACGATCCCATGGAGGGCATACTTCTTGTTGTTGCAGGGCCACACCCGACGGACAGGTACACATGGGGAGATGATTAATTCAGACCTACATTGGGCTAAAATCCCACCAGATGGATGTTGAGACCCCAACCAAGGGCATACACATATCCGAGGCTAGCACCGGAGAGAGAGGAGGACGTTCCACCAGAGACAACCTGGCAGGCCTAGACCCAAGGGGATCTTGCCCTCCCACTATGATGTTGGCCTTGGAAGGCCCATGGTGTCACCTATGTGACCCTTAATGTCACCCAACGTTTAATGGACACGTTGGAGGCAGTTGTGTGCCAAGTGGCACATGTGGCTTGATCCAGAGGCCTTGGGAGGCCTAACGTTTTTCTCCTGGAGGCCAACGTTTCACCTCGGAGGCCCAACATCACCCTAGAAGGGCATGGTGTCACCTCTTTTTCTTGATTTACAGTTTAATTTGTCATTTTATGTAAAAAACTTAATATTACATGTAAATTGGCCATGTTGCCCTTTTTGACCTAATTTTGTAAATTAAAGGTCATTTTCACTATATAAATAAGGGTTTTTACCCTTGTATTTTTCATCATCTTTCACTCACACTAAGTGAGGTCTGAAATTTGCACCCTACTCAGGGTTTATTGGCTACAATTTGGTGCGCACTTCTTGAAGTAGGCTATTTTTGGTGTATTTTGGCATTTTTCTTGGTGGAAAGTCTTCAACTAGGCCTATTGCTAGATTATTCTTGGTGAATGTAAGTAAATTTCTGCAATTCTTCTTCAATTTGAATGGTTATGGTACGTTTATTTTGCATTTCTTCCTAGATTATTAAATTTCTAGATTAAAACCCTAGGAGGTTAAAGCACATGTTATTGTTCTTGCCTTAACAACTTTTCACCTACTAGAATGTACTAGAAACCCTACTTTCTTGAAGCTTTGTTCTAAGGGGCTTGCCATTGCAACACCCTAGCATCATTTGCTTCATCTAGTCGTCATCTACTTCATCCTTGAGCTAAAGAAGGAGGAAAACCGCTAGGGCCTAGGGTTACCTACTTCCTAGTGGCCATTTTCCCCTAGGGTTTAGTGATTGAGGCCTTGGGTTACCAACACCTCAATCATTGACTTTCTTGTCTCTAGCTCTCACATTATCAGTTGTTTCTTCAAGATTGTCGCTGCTAAAAGCTACTACATTAACCCTAAAGGCATTGATCTAGGCCTTGCAATCGATTGATTGATGAAAACAACTCTCAAAAATTTTACCTCAAGCTATCTACTAGCCTTTCCTAACCCTAGAGTAGACTAATTTGATAACCTACTTCTTGTTGTTACAAAATAAGCTTCAGTCATTTATTGCAGCAATAAAAGCACTTAAAAGCAATTATAAAGTTGATTTATACACTACCTAATTAGCTTCTGATAAATGCTAGTACATTGCTATCATTGAGTTATTATTTTTTGTCATTGTGAAGCTCCTTTAAGGCATTTATTGTGAAGCTATTATCTTATAAACATCGTTGTTATAAATTTATGTTTGCTTCATCTTACATCAACTATTTCTTTTATTGACAAGTCCATGGTTTTATGAAGCACTAACATCAAATTGTACTTGCAAAAGATATTGTTTTCTTGTTTTGTCCTGGGAAGGTACATATAAGCACATCACTGCTTCATTGGTTAAAACCTTGGTACTTTCTGATCAGTGTGACCTGTGAGAGGGGATACCTTTATAGACACTTTAACCTTTTCCTTCTCAAACCCCTAGGTCCCTAGGGACATCTCCCCTGGGCCATCAACCCTAAATAGAAAGAAGTATCTTATTAAGGTGACAGTGATATGATAACCTCATGTTATGCCAATTTTCCTCCCTTAGCCTTTCCCTTTGGGACAAGTAGAAATTGCACAATAACATTTTTCCGCCGTGATTGGGGAACACTGAGTTAATTATCCTCAAAGACGACACTTTTCGGTAAGCCTTTCCTCAAAATTTTTTATCCTACAAATCTTATTTGGCGACTCCACTGAGGGTGATCCCCTCATCCCTTTGATAGTTTCAAGAAAAGTATATGGTGACTCCACTAACCTTTTCCAAGGTGCCACCTTACTCTCAATTCTGTGATATTTTCAAGTTATGGGATCATGGCACCCTGGGAACAAGTGTATGTGACTATTGATTTCAAAAGTTTTCAAGGATACCCAAATTACTTTGATACAAAATGGTCAAGAAAATCTCCAATGTTTGGAGGCCTCCCAATTACTCACATTGTACAATTATTGAAGTATATAAGCGAGATAGAATTGGGAAGGAAAGATGTTTTTGTAAAATTATTCATACTTTCTCTGCCATCCTTCTTGCAAGATTGGTTTAAGAGTTGTTGCGAAGATAGGGCTATTTCATCTTTTGTAGACCTCATCAGTAGGTTTAATGAGTTTTTGAAACCACAATGCCTGACATATGAAGATCCTCTTGAGAATCTCACACCAGCCCTAGAAGATGAAGGATTCACCACTGAGATTGTGGGTGATCTCAGGGATGTGTACCCTACTCCATACCAAGAACCCTCTAATAAAGAGGAAGAGATTTACGAATAAAATTGTCAACCCCTTGAAGAGGAGCAAGATTTCTCCCATGATTCGATATAATGTAGTGAAGATTTAACTAGAGAGGCGAATTATGAGGATGAAGCAAAGGTAACCACTCCTCCGTCCAATGAAGCTCTCCAAGGTCTTATCTCTCCTGCATAAGATGAAGAGAATGAGGTGAGTCATTTTCCTTTCCAGTTTTTTGATGGCACCTTGTTCACTGATTCAAAAGGTGAAGAAGTAAAGGAACCCTTGGAAGAGATAGCTCCTTCATTTTCTAATGAAGACGAAGAGGTGAGTCTTGGGGATGGTGTGTTGGAACCTCTTATATTTAATGAAGTCATCCAAGCCATTGATGCTCCTGCACAACAAGAAGTGAAAACGGTCAGTTACTTCCCTTTCAAGAATTTTGATGATGCTTTGTTTTATGATTTGGAAAGAGAAGAGGTGCTAGAGGAGCCCTTAGATGCATTAAATCCTTCATGTTATGATAAAGGTAGCAACAATGTTGATAATATTGATGAGTTTATACATGTTGGAAGGCATAAGTGGGATGTGATTGGTACTAATGAAGATCCCATTTACGATATTGAGGGACATTTCCAAATATTTCCTTTACAACTATCATATGAGGTTACTAATTTTGACAATTGGCAACAAGGAGATGGTATGATTACAAACCTGTTTCAGACACCCAAGGATGACCTGGTGCTATATTCTCCTAATGACATTCGGTCATACCTTGAGGATTTTGATGATTATTCCTCTGAGCACTTGGATTTATTCCATAAAGAAGATTATCAACCACTGTTGCACTCAGATCTTGATAGAAGTAAGGACATCATTTTCTCGGAGAAGGATACTTGTGATAATGTTTTCCATCCACCTTCGATTATTTTATCTTGTTGTGTCATTAAAGGTGTAGTTGGGAAGTATGTCTTTTGGATTAAGTTTCCTCTGAGGCAAACCCTAGAGTTCAAGGGTAGGTTGAATACCTCAAGAAGAAGTCTATCATCTTAGTCTTCCAGCCTTCCCTTAAGAATTGGTCACTCATCTTCTAGGTCCTTGCTAGTCCTTTCCCAAACCTCAGATTGTGAAGATGTCCAAGGTAGACAACCTTCAGACACTTTAAGTTAGTCTTTTGAACCTTTGATTTTTTACGATCCCTTTCTGAGATGGATTGAGCATTTTCCTGAGAGTGTGACTTGGCACAATTTTGTCCTTGCCTCCCGCCTCCATGAGCTAGACTTTACGATTTCCAATAATACAATACATTTTCTAACTCATGTTATTTTGGCGCTTGACTTATCATTGTTTTGGTTTATGATGAAGCACATAGGAAAGTATTAGGAGACATTGCTAGGATGGTTTCACTGGCTATTTGACTACACCTAGCATTCAACCAACAAGTAAGTAGAGGTAAGTAGCTAGGAATTTTGCATTCATTGTATATACCATCTGCATTTCATGCTACAGTAGTTGTATTTTCACTTGTATATATGCTTGTTTACTTTCATTTTTCTGTACCATATATGATCCAAGGGTGATATCACCACCTTAAATGATTACTAATAATTTTTTTGAGATCTAGAAGGTCACGGGTCATGCCGGAGATGTTGAGGTTCTCAAGCTCTCTACGGTGAGCACATTTACCCGATTTGGATCCATATGTTATCCCATAGCCTAGGGATAACTAAGGAGATTATGTCTCGAGGCCCACATGCCCTAGACATGGAGTACCGAGAGCCATATTGACTTGAGCCTGGCCTTGGAGGACACATGTTTTTTCTTCAACGCCTCCACCTTGTCAGCAGTGCCAACATCCATCCCATCGGCCTAGTCCTTCAACAACAATGGGTCTTGCTCCATGAGGTAATGAGTCTGGGTATCATGGTATGTGTCTCTTTGATTCTCAAAACATTTGAATATGTGCATTTAATTATTTTTGCTTCTGACGTGAGCTTGGACTTTATGCCTTTCCACTTGTCCACACCTAGGGGGAATGACGGGATACCCTAGCCAGTTGGTTCTCTTAGGATTTGAGTTGCCACTAGGCGGGTTCATGAAAGKTCATCGTCCATTCTCACCATACTTATCACTTTTCATCATTTAACCTCTCATCCATCCCCTACACTGGTTCAAGCATTGGGTTTTCCAAGCTAGAAAAGGGTTGTACATTTCCTTGTGGGAAGAAGGGGCTAAAGGCCAAAAGGGTAAAAATAGTTGCAAAAGATAAAAGCCAAAAGAACAAAACCTTCAAATGCTTTGCCTAGGGATCCCCGAGAAAGCAATAAAAAGCTTCTCGGCAAGAAATGGAGGGACCTATAAAATAATAAAATCAAGACCTAGTTGGAGGATAGGGGGTCTCATCATGAGCCAGCCTATTAGGTCCATGGGCATGTAGTGGTATGACACTACCATTCAGTTGTTTACCATGCCAGGGTAGTGGCTCTTGGTGGCATAGCCAAGAGAAAGGGGGTCTCATCACGAGCCAACATTCTCATCTCCGTGAAATGCTTGTGGGTAACACTGTCACCACTAGTCACCACACCAGGAAAGTGTCCCCCAACTATTCTCTTGAAAGAAAAAGAAAAATGATAAAAAGGTAAAAGGCATTGAATGGGCTTGGAAACATTTTCATCCATAACAAGGTGCAGCTCACCCTCCTCAGAGGCACCCACAAGTAAGCCATGGATTTCCCTGTCATCACTGCACCCCTTGCTCAAACATCCCCATACCACGTCATCCACTTACATGGTCTGGATTTGTCTTCACCTGGTGACATCCCACATCCAATGAGAACTAGCCCAATAGGACCTCCCGAAACCCTCTCCAAACATAGCTTGTAGAATAGCATAACGTCTTTGACTACTTGTCTGGGAAAGGGGGGTTTTATGCACATGTTTAGATAACTTGATTATTACACGTCATTGACATTGGTATGATCCTTGTGACTTATGAGCCCATGGAGGGCGTATTTGTTGTTGTTGCAGGGCCACACCCGACGAACAGGTACACATGGGGAGATGATTAGTTCAGACCTCTATAGGGCTAAAAGCCCACCAGATGGATGTTGAGACCCCAACCAGGCACATACACATATCAGAGGCTCGCACCAGAGAGAGAGGAGGATGTTCCACCAAAAACAACCTGGTAGGCCTGGACCCAAGGGGGTATTGCCCTCCCACTATGATGTTGGCCTTGGAAGGCCCATGACGTCACCTCTGTGACCCTTGACATCACCCAACGTTTTATGGACACTTTGGAGGCAGTTGTGTGCCAAGTGACACATGTGGCTTGATCCATAGGCCTTGGGAGGCCTAACGTTTTTCCTCTTGGAGGCCAATGTTTCACCTGGGAGGCCCAATGTCACCCTAGAAGGGCATGACATCACCTATTTTTCTTTATTTAGGGTTTAATTTGTCATTTTATGTAAAATTCTGGATATTACATGTAAACTGGCCATGTCGGCCTTTTTGACCTAATTTTGTAAATTAAACGTCATTTTCACTATTTAAATAAGGGTTTTTTCCCTTGTATTTTTCATCATCTTTCACTCACACTAAGTGAGGTATGAAATTTTCACCCTACTTAGGGTTTATTGGCTGACATTTGGTGCGCACTTCTTGAAGGAGGCTAGTTTTGGTGTATTTTGACATTTTTCTTAGTGGAAAGTCTTTAACTAGGCCTATTGCTAGATTATTCTCGGTGAATGTAAGTAAATTTCTGTAATTCTTCTTCATTTTGAATGGTTATGGTACATTTATTTTTCATTTCTTCCAAGATTATGAAATTGCTAGCTTAAAACCCTAGGAGGTTAAAGCACATGTTATTGTTCTTGCCTTAACAACTTTTCACCTACTAGATTGTGCTAGAAACCCTACTTTCTTGAAGCTTTGTGCTAAGGGCCCTGCCATTGTAGCACCCTAGCATCATTTGCTTCATCTAGTCGTCATCTACTTCATCCTTGAGCTAAAGAAGGAGGAAAACCGCTAGAGCCTAGGGTTACCTACTTCCTAGTAGCCATTTCCCTCCTAGGGTTTAGTGATTGAGGCATTGGGTTACCAACACCTCAATCATTGACCTTTTTTTCTCTAGCTCTCACATTATCAGTGGTTCCTTCAAGATTGTCGCTCCTAAAAGTGACTCCATTAACCCTAAAGGCATTGATATAGGCCTTGCAATTGATTGATTGATTGATGAAAACAACTCTCAAAATTTTTACCTCAAGCTATCTACTAACATTTCCTAACCATAGAGTAGACTAATTTGCTAACCTACTTCTTGTTGTTACAAAAGTAAGCTACAACCATTTATTGCAACAATAAAAGCACTTAAAAGCAATTATAAAGTTGATTTATACACTGCCTAATTAGCTTCTGACAAATGCTAGTACATTGTTATCATTGAGTTAATATTTTTGGTCATTGTGAAGCTCCTTTAAGGCATTTATTGTGCAACTATTATTTTATAAACATCGTTGTTATAAATTTATGTTTTCTTCATCTTACATCAACTATTGTTTTTATTAACAAGTCCATGGTTTTATGAAGAACTAACATCAAATTGTACTTGCAAAAGATATTGTTTTCTTGTTGTTTTGTTCTGGGCAGGTACATATAAGCACATCATTGCTTCATTGGTTAAAACCTTGGGACTTTCTGATCAGTGTGACCTGTGAGAGGGGATACCTTTATAAACACTTTAACCTTTTCCTTCCCAAACCCCCAGGTTGTTAGGGACGTCTCCGTTGGGTCGTCAACCCTGAATAGAAAGAGGTATCTTATTAACGTGACAATGATAGGATAACCTCGTGTTACGCCAATTTGCCTCCCTTAGCCTTTCCCTTTAGGACAAGTAAAAATTGCGCAATAACATTTTGGCGTCGTTGTCGGGGAACACTGAGTCAATTCTCCTCAAAGACGACACTTTTCAGTAAGCCTTTCCTCAAAAATTTTATCTTACAAAGCACATGCCGACTACACTGAGGGTGATCCCCTCATCCCTTTGACAGTTTCAAGAAAAGTATCTGGCGGCTCCACTGAGGGTTATCCCCTCATCCCTTTGATAGATTCAAGAAAAGTATCTGGCAGCCCCACTAACCTTTTCCAAGGTGCCACCTTACTCTCAATTCAATGGTATTTCCAAGTTATGGGATCATGGCACCCTAGGAACAAGTGTATCTGACTATTGGTTTCAAAAGATTTCAAGTATACTCGAATTACTTTGATACAAAATGGTCAAGAAACTCTCCAAGTTTTGGAGGCCTCCCAATTACTCACATTGTAGAATTCTTGAAGTATATAAGCGAGATAGAATTGGGAGGAGAGGATGTTCTGGTAAAATTATTCGTACTTTCTATGCCATCCTTCTTGCAAGATTGGTTACGAGTTGTTGCGAAGATAGGGCTATTTCATCTTTCTTATACCTCATCAATAGGTTTATTGAGTTTTTGAAACCACAATTCCTGACATATGAAGATGCCCTTGAGAATCTCACAGCAGCCCTAGAAGATGAAGGATTCACCACTTAGATTGTGGGAGATCTTAGGGATGTGTACCTTACTCAATGCCAAGAACCCTCTGATATAGAGGAAGAGATTTACGAAGAAAATCGTCAACCCCTTGAAGAGGAGCAAGATTTCTCCCATGATTCGATAGAATGCAGTGAAGATTTAACTAGAGAGGCAAATTATGAGCATGAAGCACTGGTAACCGCTCCTCCATCCGATGAAGCTCTCCAAGGTCCTATCTCTCCTGCACAAGATGAAGAGAATGAGGTGAGTCATTTTCCTTTCCAATTTTTTTATCACACCTTGTTCTATGATTTAGAAGGTGAAGAAGTAAAGGAACCCTTGGAAGACCTAGCTACTTCATTTTCTGATGAAGACGAAGAGGTGAGTCTTGGGGATGGTGTACTAGATCCTCTTCCATTTAATGAAGTCATCCAACCTGTTGATGCTACTGCACAACATGAAGTGAAAACGGTAAGTTACTTCCCTTTCCAGAATTTTGATGATGCTTTGTTTTATGATTTGGAAAGAGAAGAGGTGCTAGAGGATCCCTTGGAATCCATTAAATCCTTCATTTTATTATAAATGTAGTGACAATGTTGATAATATTGATGAGTTCATACATGTTGGAAGGTGTAAGTGGGGTGTGATTGGTTCTAATGAAGATCCCATTTACAATATTGAGGGACATTTCAAAAAATTGCCTTTACAACTATCATACGAGGTTACTAATTTTGACAATCGGAAACAAGGAGATGGTATGATTACAAACCTGTTTCAGAGAYTCAAGGATGACCTGGTGCTATATTCTCCTAATGATTTTCGGTCATACCTTGAGGATTTTGATGATTATTCCTCTAAGCACTTGGATTTATTCCATGAAGAAGATTATCAACCARCGTTGTGCTCAGATCTTGATAGAAGTAAGAACATTTTTTTCTTGGAGAAGGATCCTTGTGATAATGTTTTCCAGCCACCTTTGATTATTTTATCTTGTTGTGTCATTAAAGGTGTAGTTGGGAAGTATGTCTTTTGTATTAAGTTTTCCCTGAGGAAAACCCTAGAGTTCAAGGGTAGGTTGAATACCTCAAGAAGTCTATCATCTCAGTTTTCCAGCCTTCCCTTAAGAATTGGTCACTCATCTTCTAGGTCCTTGCTAGTCCTTTCCTAGACCTCAGATTGTGAAGATGTCCAAGGTAGACAACCTTCAGACACTTTGAGTTAGTTTTTGAACCATTGATTTTTTACGATCCCTTTCTAAGATGGATTGAGCATTTTCTTGAGTGTGACTTGGCACAATTTTGTCCCTCCCTCCCTCCCGCCTCCAGGAGCTAGACTTTATGATTTCCAATAATACAATACATTTTCTAACTCATGTTATTTTAGCACTTGACTTATCATTGTTTTGGTTTATGATGTAGCACAGAGGAGGGTATTATGAGACATTGCTAGGATGGTTTCATTGGCTATTTGACTACACCTAGCATTCAACCAACAGGTAAGTAGAGGTAAGTAGCTAGGCATTTTGCATTCATTGTATATACCATCTACATTTCATGCTAGAGTAGTTGTATTTCCACTTCTATATATGCTTGTTTACTTTCATTTTTTTGTACCATATATGAGCCAGGGGTCATATCACCATCCCAAATGATTACTAATAAATTTGTTGAGATCTAGGTCACAGGTCATGCCAGATATGTTGAGGTTCTCATGTGCTCTACAGTGAGCACATGTCCCCGAGTTAGAGCCAAATGTTATCCCCTAGCCTAGGGATAACTAAGGAGATTATGTCTCAAGGCCCACAGGTCCTAAACATGGAGTACCAAGAGCCATATTGACTTGAGACTTGCCCTGGAGGACCCATGTTTCTTCTTCAATGCCTCCACCTTGTCAGCAACGGAAACATCCATCCCATCGGCCTGGTCCTTCAACAACAGTGGGTCTTGCTCCATGAGGTAATGAGTCTGGGTATCATGGTATTTGTTCCTCTGATTCTCAAAACATTTGAATATATGCATTTAATTATTTTTGCTTCTGATGTGTGCTTTGACTTTATGCATTTCCACGTGTCCACACCTGGGGGGAATGACAGGATGCCCTAGCAAGTTGGCTCTCTTAGGATTTGAGTTGCCACTAGGTCGGTTCATGAAAATTCATTGTCCATTCCCACCATACTTATCACTTTTCATCATTTTCCCTCTCATCCATCCCCTACACTGGTTCGGGCATTGGGTTTTCCAAGCTAGCAAAGGGTTGTACCTTGCCTTGTGGGAAGAAGGGGTTAAAGTCCCAGAGGTTAAAAGTAGTTGGCAAAATATAAAACCCAAAAGAAAAATACCTTCATATGCTTCGCCCAAGAATCCCTGAGAAAACAATAAAAATCTTCTCAGCAAGAAATGGAGGGACCCATAAAATAATAAAATCAAGACCTAGTTGGAGGCTAGGGGGTCTCATCACGAGCCATCCTATTAGGTCCATGGGCATGTAACGGTATGACACTACCATTCAGTTGCTCACCACGCCAGGGTAGTGGCTCTTGGTGGCATAGCCAAGAGAAAGGGGGTCTCATCACGAGCTAGCCTTCTCATCTCCGTGAAATGCTTGTGGGTAACACTGTCACCACTGGTCACCACACCAAGGCAGTGTTCCCCAACTATTCTCTTGAAAGAAAAAGCAATAAGATAAAAAGGTAAAAGGCATTGAATGGGATTGGAAACATTTGCATCCATGATAAGGTGTATCTCACCCTCTTCAAAGGCACCCACAGGTAAGCCATGCATTTCCTTGACATCACTGCACCCTTTTCTCAAACATCTCCATACCGCGTCATCCACTTACATGACCTGGATTTGTCTTCACCTAGTGACATCCCACATCCAATGAGAATTAGCCCAATAGGACCTCCTCAAACCCTCTCCAAACATGACTTGTAGAATAGCATAACGTCTTTGAGCACTTGCCTCGGAAAGGGGGGTTTTATGCATATGTTTAGATAACTTGATTATTACACGTGATTGGCATTGCTATGATCATTGTGACTTATGAGCCCATGGAGGGCGTACTTGTTGGTGTTGAAGGGCCACACCTGACGAACACATACACATGGGGAGATGATTAGTTCGAACCTCCATAGGGATAAAACCCCACCAGATCGATGTCGAGACCCCAGCCAGGGGAAAACACATATCAGAGGCTTGCACCAGAGAGAGAGGAGGACATTCCACCAGAGATAGCTTGTCAGGCCTAGACCCAAGGGGGTATTTCCCTCCCCCTATGATGTTGGCCTTGGAAGGCCCATGACATCACCTCTGTGACCCTTGACATCACCCAACGTTTGATGGACACTTTGGAGGCAGTTGTGTGCCAAGTGGCATGTGTGGCTTGATCCAGAGGCCTTGGGAGGCCTAACATTTTTCTCCTGCAGGCCAACGTCACCCTAGAAGGGCATGACGTCACCTCTTTTGCTTGATTTAGGGTTTAATTTGTCATTTTATGTAAAAAACTGGATATTACATGTAAACTAGCCATGTCGGCCTTTTTGACCTAATTTTGTAAATTAAAGGTCATTTTGACTGTATAAATAAGGGTTTTTGCCCTTGTATTTACCATCTTTCACTCACACTAAGTGAGGTCTGAAATTTGCACCCTACTTAGGGTTTATTGGCTGAAATTTGGTGTGCACTTCTTGAAGGAGGCTAGTTTTAGTGTATTTTGGCATTTTTCTTGGTGGAAAGTCTTCAACTAGGCCTATTGCTAGATTATTTTGGGTGAATGTAAGTAAATTTCTGCAATTCTTCTTCATTTTGAATGGTTGTGGTACATTTATATTTCATTTCTTCCAAGATTATGAAATTACTAGCTTAAAACCCTAGGAGGTTAAAGCACATGTTATTGTTCTTGCCTTAACAACTTTTCACCTACTAGATTGTGCTAGAAACCCTACTTTCTTGAAGCTTTGTGCTAAGGGCCCTGCCATTGCAGCACCCTAGCATCATTTGCTTCATCTAGCCATCATCTATTTCATCCTTGAGCTAAATAAGGAGGAAAACCGCTAGGGCCTAGGATTACCTACTTCCTAGTGGCCATTTTCCCCTTAGGGTTTAGTGATTGAGGCCTTGGGTTACCAACACCTCAATCATTGACTTTCTTGTCTCTAGCTCTCACATTATCAGTTGTTCCTTCAAGATTGTCGCTGCTAAAAGTTACTACATTAACCCTAAAGGCATTGATCTAGGCCTTGCAATCGATTGATTGATGAAAACAACTCTCAAAAATTTTACCTCGAGCTATCTACTAGCCTTTCCTAACCCTAGAGTAGAATAATTTGATAACCTACTTGTTGTTGTTACAAAAATAAGCTTCAGTGATTTATTGCAGCAATAAAAGCAATTATAAAGTTGATTTATACACTACTTAATTAGCTTCTGACAAATGCTAGAACATTGATATCATTGAGTTATTATTTTTGGTCATTATGAAGCTCATTTAAGGCATTTATTGTGAAGCTATTATCTTATAAGCATCATTGTTATAAATTTATGTTTGCTTCATCTTTCATCAACTATTGCTTTTATTGACAAGTCCATGTTTTTATGATGCACTAACATCAAATTGTATTGCATAAGATATTGTTTTCTTGTTGTTTTGTTCTGGGAAGGTACATATATGCACATCATTGTTTCATTGGTTAAAACCTTGGGACTTTCTGATCAGTGGGACATGTGAGAGGGGATACCTCTAGAGACACTTTAACCTCTTCCTTCTCAAACCCCCAGGTCACTGGGGACGTCTCCCCTGGGCCATCAACCCTAAATATAAAGAGGTATTTTATTAAGGTGACAATGATAGGATAACCTCCTGTTACGCCAATTTTCCTCCCTTAGCCTTTCCCTTTGGGACAAGTACAAATTGCGCGATAAGTTGTGTGTCCCTCTGCATCCCTCAAAGGATCTTGAAGCCATCTAGGTCTCGTGTCCTCGTCACTACGAGGATCCCCTGGATCCACAAGCTCCTCTAACTCCTCATGATCTAAGGGTTGCTCTTCAATACTGGATGGTCATGTGCTCACCTCAATCTTTGGAGCCTCTTGCTCCTCACCACCTGCTATGGTCTCACGAGACCTCTCAGAAATAGTCGTCATGATGGAAGTATACATGTCCACTAGAGAAAAGGTCTCCTCATAGTCTACTCCCTCTTTCTAGGAGAACCCTCTTAATATGAATCCTTCCTTATACTTCTCGATATTGTCGTTTGCAGTATGCTTGATCTTGTAGATCCACTTGGATGTCACCACAAACTTCCCTTTCAGTCTCAAAACTATATCCCACACATCATTCTTCATGATGGATTGGTACTTCCTCGTCATGGCATCCTTCCAAACCTGCTAGCCTAATGCTTCCTCAAAATTGGAAGGCTCATAATCAATGATATTTCTCATAAGAGCCACATAGTTGGAGACTCTCTTTGGAGGCCTACTCTACCTGAAGGTGCCTCTGGGCGCTGTGTGTCCCTCTGCATCCCTCAAAGGATCTCGAAGCCATCTAGGTCTCATGTCCTCATCACTAGGAGGATCCTCTGGATCCACAAGCTCCTCTGATGACTCCTCGTGATCTGAGGGTTTCTCCTCAATACTAGATGGTCATGTGCTCACCTCAATCTTTGGAGTCTCTTGCTCCTCACCACCTACTATGGTCTCACGAGACCTCCGAAAGGCTAACTCCTCCTCAAACTTGGCATCCCGACTAACCTCAAAATATCGCTATCATGTAATGTAGATGTGGTAGGCCTTTGATGTCTCACTATATCCCACAAACATGCTCTTCTTCCTAGAAGGGTCTAACTTCGTCCTCTTCTCCTTAGGAACATGGATGTAGACAGGACAACCAAAGATCCTCAAATGCCCTATCTTTGGTCTCACTCCTGTGAATTCCTCCTCATGAGTCTTGTCTTGTAGGATCCTATGAAGACTCATGTTCTGAACATAAACTACATTGTTGCATGCTTCTACCCAGAGCATCATGGGTAGATCTTGGTCATGTAACATTGCCCTGGCCACCTCAATTATTGTTCGGTTCTTCCTCTCTGCAACCCCATTTTGTTGTGGGTTGAAACGCATTGTCAACTCCCTCTTAATCCTTGCTTCCTTAAAAAAATTCTTGAACTCGTTGGAGGTATAATCACCTCCGTTATCTGACCTTAAAACCTTGATCTTTTTCCCTGTCTGATTCTCCACCAGAGTTTGGAACTCCCAGAATCGACTCAAGACTTCATCCTTAGTCTTCATGAAGAAGATCCATGTCCTCCGAGAATAGTCATCAATAAAGGTCACGTCATATCGACAACTACTTGCAAATTGAACTAACATCAGTCCACACACATCTGAAAGTACCGGGTCTAGGATCTCCTTGAACCTACTATCATTGTTTGAAAAAGAAGCCTTGGCATTCTTTCCAAGTGCACAACCTCTACATACTCCTTGATGTTTAGTTCCAAAATCTAGAAGACCTGTAACCATCTTCCTCAATACTGGCAGTGTCTGGTGATGTAAGTGTCCTAATCTCCCATGCCAAAGCTCACATAGATTATCATTGCCGTGTACCAAGGCCAGAGTTGGTTGACTAGTCAACATGTAGAGACTTCCATCATGAGTACCAATGACTTCTGCGGAGTCAAGACTCAATCCTTTTGGCCAAGCAAGAACATGTCTGTCTATGAATGCCACCGCATACCCTCTATCCTCCATGGCAGAGATAGAAAGTAAATTCTTCTTCAACCCAGGTACATACAACACTTCACTCATCTTGAGGGGCTTTTCGGATTTCAACTGAAATGAGGCTGTGTCAATTCCCTTGACTACATACTTGGAATTATCACCAAGTTCCACTTGCAGTCGAGAGTTCTCCTCTATCAAACTGGTGAGTGATTTTTGTGATCCTGTCATATGGCAAGAAGCTCCACTATCCACCAACCAAGTCTCCATAGTGACCTTCCTAGAACAAAAATATGCTCAATTGTGTCTCAAAGGATGACTCTCTCTCTTCCTTCAAACCTTTAGCTCTGAAACCATGTCAATTTTCACAAGCAACTCTATGTGACTAAGTTCATATCTAAAAATTGCTCCCTAGTGATTCAACAGTAAACCATATCACTGAACACCTTTACACTAAAATTATGATAGAAAATTTACAACAACGGAAACATCAAGATCTAAGATAAATCATTTACACATTTGAGACACAAATTTTATGTTCTTTAAATATCAATTTTAAAAATTTTCTGAAGGAAAAATCAGTCTTCTTTACAACAACAAAAAAATCATCAAAACGGAGGACAACACCTGTCCTTGCAAATTCAGAAATTTAGCAACCAACTCAACAAAATACTTGAAAGAATTTCCAACCAGCGAACCTGTCGCAGGTCACTTGTACAGCATGTATGGACCTGCAACAACTAAAATTCCTTCACACGTGCGGCCAAAAAACTACCCAGAATTTCCGCACACATGTGACCAACCTATCTCACATGTGTGGCCTTTTTTCTTGTTGTACGTGAGGGAATCGAAACCGAAAGATCTTCTTGTGTAATTCCCCTATGGATTCATCCCTGTATCCTGTGGAGTTGCCAAGTGAGTTAGAAAAAATAAATCAATTAAAGTAAAAACTCATCGATGTCATTGTTACAAAGGCTAGTGTTCCTTGACAACGACGCCAATCTATTAGCACAAATTTCCACCCTCCAATTTAGTTGATAAACCTGTTATAACAACGATGAAAACTTGGCTAAGTCAAGGAGGAAAGACCCAAATTGTCACGAGCTAGACCCCTCTCCATTTGGGCTAGTGCTTGCTAGCCTCAGGTAGGATTCGTTAAGATGATTTTTCGTTGTCCTAAGTCTGATTTTCTGCGTTTGATGACAAAAAACAACCGCTATTATGTTTTGGACAGCGTGTTAAAAACTATCCAAAACAATGGGGAAAAATAATTTGTTTTCTTGGCGAGATCCTGTAGGGTTAGCACACGAAATATAGACAAGAAATAGAGAAAGAAAATTGCTCAAGATATCAATTAAATCGCAAGGAACGGCAAGAAAAGCAACTAAATTAATTGCAAAATTTCACGAAGTACCATCAAGAAACAAGGTTAGAACACAAACAAAAACTTTCTTTATCGATAGCCTTGCAAGAGGGTTGGTTGCGCCACAATTGACGAGTCCACAACTGGTACAATGATCACTTTGCTCAAAGAAGAGTAATTAGACTAAGAACAAGAGAGAAGAACGAGAGAGAAAGTATGCTAGCTGTTGCAATATCCGACCAATAACCAATGCCAACCATCCAATATATAGAGTATGAGGGTGCAAATCCCAAGGGGAGAAGATGAGAACATATAGATGAGTAATTTAGGAATTAATGTGCATGAGAGAATAAGTGTGAGTGAGAAATTTAGGAATTAATGTGCATGAAGGAATAAGTGTGAGTGAGCAATGTGCATGGGTGAGTTACGAGTGAGAGTGTATGCGCACGGTGAGTTAAAGGATCACACGTGTGAGAGTATAAGGGAAAGTTAAGTGAAGGAGTGGCGCATGTGTGAGGATAACAAGGAGTTAATGCATGGAAATTGAGATAATGGTGAGTGAAGTGAGAGATAAAGTGAGTTAAGTGAGGGAAAGGATAAGTTAAGTGAAGGTAAGAGTGAGTCGAGTGTTTAGTTAACTAAAACACGTCTACACATGCCAATTATGCATGCATTAGCCAAGGAAAAGGAATTCGCCCTATTTTTTATGGATTTTCCTAAATTTTAGAAAATTAGCGTTTAAAAGCAATGTAAGGGGAATTTTGGGAAATTAATGTATGGAAAGTGAAGATATGTTAAGTGAGGGAAATTAGTGAGAAACGTTAGCCTTGATTGGCTAAATTTTCTCCCGGGAAGTGCCACCTCACCCATGCACCACCTCTTTAGCTTAATTAATTCTCATTTAATGCATAATCCTTGGAATATGCGCCCTTGGTCCATGATGCCATGTAGATGCCACATCACCCTAATACTCTGCCACATGTTGGAATCTAAGCTTGTCACTTGTCACTGTTGGAGATGATGATGACTGCTAAAAATAGATATCTCCAAAAATTCCCATTTAGTCCTGAAAATTTAAAACTTGTTGAAACTCGTCCAAACTCTCCACAAATGCTCAAGATGACTAAGAGACCACCACCATGTGTCCAATGTCTAAATATAGACGCTTCTAAAAATAGAAAGTTGTTTGCATGTCCATGATATTATACTCATTGGATTCAATTTCTCACAAGGTTTCCCAATCCGCAATCAGAATCGACATGCGAGCCTTGGTGCTCAACCTGCTAAAAATAAAAATATGTGACAAATCATCCCGAAAGAGGTCCAAAAGACTCAAAATGTCTCAAGGATCCATAATATATGCTCAGAATCTGAATTTGGGTCCTGGAACTCAAACTGCTAAAAATAGAAAGTTCTTGCATGTCGCCGGGAAAAGTGTTATCATGCCTAGAATCATGCAAGGACCATCCCTATATGCTCAGAACCGCTCCAAACTATCAAGAGACCCACTCAAACCGTGTCTCATAAAAAGTAGGGACATCTGCTATATGTAAACATCTCTCTCAAATGCAAAAGAAAACAAGCTAGCTCTAACTCTGAACAAAACAACCATGTACTGAGCATATACCTGTCTCTAATGGGAACCAACCTCTGCTAATCACAAGTGATAAACTCTGGGAGAATCTCAGAATGCCAGCAAAAATAATGCATGCTGGCCCTTAACCCTCAAGACTTTCCAAAGTGAAAATCTAGGGGTTAACAGGTATCTAACATGCATGAAACAAAAGATGGATAAGGTGAAAACTGCTTGCAGAGGATAACAGCCATTGGATAAAAATGAAATTAAGTTTTGAGTATTGCCATGCTACGATGATAACAGACTCAAATTGCAGAAATCAATCAAGTCTATTAAATTTAAAAGAAACAAGACATGCATTTCACTTTGCTCACCCTGGAGAATTGAAGAAGAAAATGAAGAAACCTCAATGAAATCAATCACAATGGTTGCAATGAAGAAATAAAATGGAAAATGAAAGCACTATTGAATATTTCCCATGGAAAACTGTACGTAAATGTTTGATTTATTCATTAAACCTTGAAATGTTTTAATTATTTGGCTGATCCACCCTCCCATGATTGATGATTAGAATTTACTATTTATACAGGGCAGAAAATAAAGTGACATTTACTGTTTTTTCAAAAAATCTGGCAGTATTTGTTGTCTGTGATGAATGTGCAGCACTGCACTGATGCATCATATTCAAAATGGACATGACTTATCCCTAAGAACTCTTTCAGGATAGTCTAGTGCACACATATTAAACCATTGCATTCTTTTGATAAAAAAAATACCAGTCTAGTGTACAATATCCTGTATCAGGATTCTCTCTTGCACTGGAGAATTCTCTTCACTTCCTGTACATGCCTCCATTGCCTGTATAGGCATTCCTCATTATACCGTCTAGACCATCACAGATGGCCATTTCTTCATTCGAGGGCCAATATTTCCAGCATCTCCCATGAGTTTTTGACCCTCATCACGCTGTCTAAGTACAGTTTGTTGCCTTTTCTGAGCACACTCCATGTATTCTTGAATTGGTGGAAGGCCATGTGTTGATGGTTCGCCTACTTGGCCTCTAATAAGCTGTACAGTAGATATAGAACCAAAATTTAGTCAGAGTGAATATATGAAATTTAGTCTAAGACATTTGATTATATGAAAGCGCACAGACATTTGATTATAGAAAGCTTCAGGTACCTTTGAGGCCCAATGACGTTCAGCGTGTTGACAAATGTCCCTCAAGTCACGCCCCGACATACTGTTAAGAATTCATGGGACTAATCCATTTAGCAGCAGAAAAAATATAAACACAGGTTGCTAAATAAATGCTTAAAACCAAATTCAATTATACCTATATGGTGTTTCCTATGTTATGAAACATAACTATTGTGAGACTAAAGATTTCAGAGTGCTGGGCAGGCTTTGCAGCACTATACTCTTGAAACATACAGTCAAATGAAAACACATTAGATGCTAAAGTCTAATCTGTTTATTGTCCAAAAGATTCATTTTGTAGTAAAATATATTAGTTTTAGAGAAATAGTTTTGAGAAATCAAAATGTCAAAAGGTATATAGTCACTCTTTCATAAAAAATCTATCATATTAAGTAAAATTTGATAACCATCCAGATTAAGTTATCAGCAATTGCACGTTGCAGAAAACATTAAAACTCAAAGCTCTGATTTCATTTCAGATTTTAACCAAATATCATCCACATGTGTATTGTTCAGTGAGGATCCAAATTCATTGAAGTTCAAATTCCAACAGCCAATCTTAGCAAATTTCTACTTATCTTGAAAAGTTTAGTCTGGTAATGAAGTAACAGATTTGAAAATGGATTGGAAGACAGACCAACAAAAGATACAGCAAGTAGATGGTGGGGCTTCACTGATTAGAGGGCTGTTTAATTACAAGTTGCAACTATCTACCAGCACAATCAACTCTTCACAATTAACTTAGAAGGACAGGGTAATAATTTACAAAACACTCTTCCAATCAACATTGGCAGACAGAAGAAGAAAGAACTATTTCGCAAAAGATGTCAAATGCCGAACTAAGGATTGAACTACAAAAACAACATGAAAACTTCAGAAGAACTTACACCCACATTCTTGTTTTAGGACCATAACTATATAATGGATAATATTCAGTATTTCACAAGGAACCTTCATAGGCACCTGCCTCATGGTAGAGGATATCTACTCCACTACATCAATATTGTCTAAGCCTTTGGCACATAAACCTACAAAGCTATTTTGGGCCCTCAAATGGTTGTCACTTGCCGTTAATTGCCCAAATCATGTAGTAAACACATCAAATGGGTGGTCTAACTTGCAGCAGAATCTCTTTTCTGGCCTAAAGCATGTGGAATCCACATAAAGGTAATATGAATATACTGCAATATAATGGGGCAGTTTACTTTGCTGTCAATTTCTTTTCATTGTCACTCCATCCAGAAATAAGAAGGTGTCACAACAAAAACTTGGTTAGTGTACTCTGTTTACTTGAGTGTTCCATGGGGATGCATCCTCCACAGTTGCGGATGCACCCCTTGCATTTTTTATGTACTAGGGAGACAGAGTTGGGTCGGGTGAATCCCCTTAAGTCCTTGATTTGCAGGGAATGGGATGGGATAGGTGCATCCCAGAACATCTCCTGCGGCAGGGGTTGTCCCCTGCAAACGTAGATGGTGGGACTTCCACCAACACCACAGGGGACACCCAAGCATCTCCTAGGGCACCTAATGCTCCATCACAATAAACACAATGCAACATCCAATTAGAATATTCAAAATAGGTGAATTGTTGCCTCTCTCATTAGTAAATCTAAATGAAAATACAATGATACATCCCTACATCATGTGACATGATATAAAACACAACCATAATTTGTACTATATAGATATATGATACAACAACCAAAAAAGAAAAAAACACAAGGAACAAGTAATTGACCAAGCTTAAATAGATTATGTTTGATCTTCTGCTTCTATGAGTTGCAACAATTTTTCAATTTCAACAGTACCAATGCTAGCCTCAAAGTTGTTGTTACACTCATCTGGATCACCAAAAATGGTCAAGAACATCCCAATCAAGACCTACTACAGCTATGCACCCATCTAATCATCAGCCACCTTTGGATCGAGATCTCATGTAGTTGTTAGTCCCTTCAAAGACACAAGCATCCTCAAATATCGAAGATGCAAGGAGAGCTAGTTCTTCTAGAGGAAGTGTGTTCCTCTTGATAGAATAGGTGAAGCTATAGGTGGACCAATTCCTTAGCAACACTAGCAATCTGAGACAGTTGATGAATAACAAGCTATTGAAAGGTGGCAGCGCACTCCCATTGTCAATAGCCACCTCCTGTAAAGGTGTCTACTTTGGAACATCCTTCTCCTCAACCACACTCTCCCATGCTACCTACTATAACCAATCACGGACCAAATCCATGATAGGCTTCTCGGTCTCAACCCTCCACGCAGCAGTGGTGCCAATCCCATCCAACGAAATGGCCTCCACGTCAACTGTTTTCTGAAGCTGCCTCACCCACAATCGGAGATTGTAGTAGACATAGACCATGTCATTAAGGCATTGGGATTCCAACCTATATGAAGGTCATAAATTATAAATTATAATACATAATTTAGAGGGTGATAGGGCATACAATTATAATTTATAACGAATTCAAAATTTAATTTGAAAATTTTTAACCTATTGCGCTTCTTGGTGTGTATTTTTTCAAATATACTCTAGTTGTGCTCACATCCTGAAGAGCTACGTGTTTGGCTAAGCACCCAAATGGAAAGCTTTTGTAAATTGGGTAGTCTTGAGCCATAGTTTGTCCACCAAGCATCTAAAACAAATAGGAGAAATAAAAGAAAAGACATTGAAATTTGAAACAAAGGAAGAAGAGACATTGAAATTTGAAAGAAAATGAAGCATACCTGGCATTTTGGTCTTCCTTTCTTGAAAATCCATGTCAAATCCAAATGTTCTAATGGCCATCCTATATATTTCCATTTCTTTAGAAATCTTAGCACATTCTAGTGGACTTGGCACCGTCTTTTGAACACATGTGAGGAATCCATCCATAACCTCAACATAAAAATCCAAAACCATAGGAGTAAGAGAACGCAGGGTTGAGGTAGATCCCTACAACATGAATAAGGTGATGGAGTCTATTGTTCCATTGCTCATCAATCACCCTCCATATCAATAATCATTTCTCATATCCTTCATCCCCCTTGTCCTCACAATAGGCATGGATGGATTCTTTGGCCCTATCCGTGGCCTTATACAAGTAGCCCATTGTCAGCTTGTCTCCCTAAACCAACAAAAGAACCTTTAGCAAAGGTTCGCTAATTGCACACACCTCCTGTTATCGCACGGTTTGTAGGAAAGATTGAAAAGCTTGAGTCAAGGGCAAGACCGGCGTAACAGGAGCTTCCCCACCCAATGTCAC
>JASDQU010736416.1:142108-156917 GCA_032191745.1 Picea mariana | reverse complement strand
AAGGCCTTGTGTTGCATGATTATATTTGAGACTGTCTTGAGAATATAACTCATAGTTTCAGATATTCATCTTGATCCAAAACCCCAACACATTATTGAGAAAATAGTTCCTAAAAAGATTGAGTTACCAGGCATCTCTGACTTACAGCCTAGGAGAGTTTCCTGGAGTGATAACATCCCCAAAAGGAATCAAAGTTGGTTTCTTCATTTGAATCTTCTTCAGAAATGATTTCTTCTTCTTTAGAAATCTCGTGATCATCAGCCTAGGTTTCTTGGGTTATGAAGAGGACTTATCCTCCATCATTATCTTCTTCATCACTCTCATATGAGGAGATGCCACCATCCTTGGAGTAGAAGCTCTTTTTATTGTTGAGACTTCTCTTTTTATAGTAGCAGTTTTCAACGACATGTCATATTCTACCATAGTTAAAGAATTTTAGAGGAGACTTACCTTTTTATCTTCCAGTTCCCTTATGGAACCTTCTTACAAAATTTGATATTTCTTCATCAATGTCGTTATCCTTTTTCTTTGTTTTATTTATGGATTTAAAGGTTGCTTCATTGTTTGGTTGGTCACTTTCTATACATGTTCTCATTGCATATGCTATAAGAGACCCATGTAATTCATCCATTGTCATTTTGGTCAAGTCCCTAGTTTCTTCAATGGCGGAGACCTTAGCATCATACTTCAAGAGAAGTGATCTCAACACTTTTTGTACAACCAAGGATTCGTTGCGCTCTTCACCTAATCCTTTGATCGCATTAAAAACTTCATCAACTCTAAGAAAATAGGTTGCAATATCTTCCTTTTCATCCATATTCAAAATTTCAAATTCCGCTCTATGTCGTTGAAGCTTGACCTGCTTAAATTTTGGATCACCTTCATAGATACTCTTGATTTTGTCCCATACCTCTTTAGCAGTGATGCATCCCATCACTTTGTTGGAAATGGTTGGTTCCAATGCTCATAGAATAACACATCTGGCTTTTGAATTACAACTCATAAGATTCTTCTCATTTGGATCGGTTGGAGAATTCTTTGGGATTACATAGCCATTTACAACTGAGTACCAAATGTCTACTCCCAAAGTTGTTAGGTAAGTTTTCACTCTATCACTCCAGTATGCATAATTGCTTCCATCAAATCGTTGAATCCCATTTGGAATGTGCTCATGGTCATCCATCTCTGCTCAGGATTTTCCTTCCAGTGATTAAACTGTTTTGAAGGCAACCGACTTTGATACCAATTGATTATACTTAGAACACATCACTAAAAGACTTCATCCTCCCTTGAAATTCGGCCTTCTTTACTTCATATTTCCTCTGAAATTCGACTTATATATCCGTGTTCATTAACAAACTTGTGTGTTGAAAAATGAATGTATAATGAGATTTATTTATACCCTTTATGTAACATTCTTTTAAAATTAGGGTTGACATGTAGTTTCTACTTCAATTCACATTGTCATATTCAAAAATTCATTTCTCCTCAATCGTGAGGATCCACGTGGCGTGCCACACACCACCGGAAGTGGCATGACTTATACTATCCATCCATGGGTTTTGTACCTGCATGTGTAATTTCCTTCATGTCTATCTACTTTGATCAACTTTTGGGTCCAAAATCCAATGGCTAGGGTTGACATCAATGACTACAACCAATGACTAGGGTTGACATCAATGACAACAAGCAATGTTCCAACAATTATTTCAAAATGTTTATGTATACACTGAAATTTGACATGGATATACTGTTCGCATGCCTTGACGATATGGAAGGGTTTCCAGACTCAAATATTACTCACACACCCACTCTATATATCGACCCATCTCGTCCTCATTTCATTTTAATTTTCTCGGTCAAATTTTATAGGAAACAACTATTAAAAGACATTTTATTAGGGCTAGAGTACATGATGGGAAACAATACTGACCTATGAATGAGGCCAATGTTGAATTGTTTTCAAAATGTTTCTATATGCACCAAAATTTGACATGGATAGACTGTTCACATGCCTTGATGATATGGGAGGGTTTCTAGACTCAAAGATCACTCACACACCCACTCTTTATATTCATCGTCTATGTCATTCAAAACCAACATCATGCCATTTAGGCCCATGATTTTGTTCGTGATGAGAAGAAGGCGATAGATGAGATTTCGTATATAAATAATGATTTCGTACTAATATTAATCTTTATGGAGAAAAAGAGTACTTATATGAGAGAAAAATACAAAGACATAAATGACTTGAATCTTGTCATGTGATTAATCAAGTGCTTCTTTTATCAACGTGGTTGTTGCGCCATGCCCTTGCAGTACTAGTAGATGTGGGGACATGCATCTCGATCATATTTTAAAGTAAATAACTAAAATACATTGTACTAGGGATAGATCAGTACATGATGGGCAATAGTAACCTGTGAATGGGGCCAACATTGAAATTCTTTCAAATTGTTTCTATATGCACTGAAATTTGACATGGATAGATTGTTCGCATGCCTTGATGATATGGAAGGGTTTCTAGACTCAAATATTACTCACACACTCACTCTATATATCAACCCATATCGTCCTCATTTCATTTTAATTTTATCGATCGAATTTTAAAGTAAACAACTATTAAAAGACATTGTACTAGGGCTAGAGTACATGATGGGAAACAATACTGACCTGTGAATGGGGCCAACGTTGAATTTTTTTCAAAATGTTTTTGTATGTACTAAAATTTGACATGGATAGACTGTTCACATGCCTTGTCGATATGGGAGGGTTTCCAGACTCAAAGATCACTCACACACCCACTCTTTATATTCATCGTTTGTGTCGTTCAAAACAAGCATCATGCCAATTAGGCCCATGATTTTGGTCGTGGAGAGAAGAAGGCGATAGATGAGATTTCCAATTTAAATAATGATTTCTTACTAATATTAATCTTTATGGAGAAAAAGAGTACTTAGATGAGAGAAAAATACAAATACATAAAATAACTTGAAGCTTGGCATGCGATTAATCAAGTACTTATTTTATCAATGTGGTTATTGCACCATGCCCTTGTAGTACTAGTAGATGCAGGGGCGTGCATCTCGGTCATATTTTAAAGGAAAAAACTAAACTACATTGTACTAGGGATATATCAGTACATGATGGGAAACAATAACCTATGAATGGGGCCAACATTTAAATTCTTTCAAAATGTTTCTGTATGCACTGAAATTTGACATGGATAGATTGTTCGCATGCCTTGACAATATGGAAGGGTTTCCAGACTCAAATATTACTCACACACCCACTCTATATATCGACCGATCTCGTCCTCAATTTGTTTTAATTTTCTCAATTGAATTTTAAAGTAAACAACTATTAAAAGACATTGTTCTAGGGCTAGAGTACATCATGGGAAACAATATTGACCTGTGAATGGGGCCAATGTTGAAAGTTTTTCAAAATGTTTCTATTGTTGATTAAGGTTGGTTATCATTGATGTCAACCCTTGAAAAAGGTCTGGTAGCGAATTCCTTTAGAAAAATGGTTTGGGTAATGGACCCAAGGTTGTTTCATGTATAATGGTATGAGTTTTAATATATTTGATGGTAATACTATTCTATATGGATAGTACATGTCATTCTGTTTATGGTGGTATGTGGAACGTCACATAAATCCTCACGGTTTGAGAGTTATGGCCTTACGAAGTTGGAGGACCCACATGTGTTGGCTTGAAGGCCCAAAAGGTCAAAGAAGTCAAAGAGCTTGCAAAGAAGAAATTATTATTTAAATGATAAAGTAAAGTGACAAAGTCAAGAAGGATTATTTAAATAATAAAGTGAAGTGACAAAATCAAAGAAGATTATTTAAATGATAAAGTGAGGTGACAAAGTCAAGGAGGAATATTTAAATGATAAAGTAATGGAGAAATTTCTAATTATGGAAAGTGGTTAACCCTAAAAATGAGGAAAATAGGTTAAGTGACATATAAATGGGTTAAGTGACCTAGAAATAGGTTAATGGGTTAAGTGACCTAGAAATAGGTTAAGTGACCTAGAAATGGGTTAAGTGACCTAGAAGATGCTTCTAAGGAAGATATTTGGAGAGTATAAATAAGAGGGAAGGTTCTCTCATTTTATATCAAACTTGAGAATATTTAATATCTATAGGTGACTAAGGTAACCAAAGGACATCTAAGTTGAATTTTAGAGGGAAGGTGAAGAAAAGAAGGCCGAAATTCAAGGGAGGATAAATTCTTTTGATGATACTTTCTAAGGTATGTTATTTACAGGTCATCTCACCATTTTCGCAATAATTTTTTTTTAGAATGATTCAGACCATGAAATTGATAGGCCATTGAGGAAAAATATTCAAGTATTTGTGGTAAAAAATTTAGCTTGTGGTTCATTGTATTTTTGGAGTTACACTCCGTGGAAAATAGGGTTTGTGGCTAGTCCTAAAATTAGTCTAAAACAGGTGTTTCGGGTAAAAACGTCATACCTTATTCATAACATATTCAAATTCAGTAAGACCAAATGTGTTGGTTAGAGTACATTCTTTAGAATTATGTGTAATATTTTCAGATCCACTAAACAAATATTTTGTGTTGGGTATGCTCTACAAGGTCGATCTCTAGAATAAGCCAGAATTCAACAAGGTATTCCATTTTTGCTATAACTCCTTTTCTAAGAGGTTCCAAGTAGTGATACCTAGAGGAATTTCGTAAAAACATTGAAGAACATTGTGTACTATTTTCAGATATTTATTCATTACAAGTACATAGTTGTGATTATTTCAAGTTAGGGTTGTTGACTAATCCCAAACTAGTCATGTGAGACTAAAGAAAAGTTTGACGAAAATGCTAGTCTCTTGTTGTGAAAATTAAGGAAGGTTTGTAGGTATGTGATCATATACACCAGGTCTATTAGAGAGTTACAAATCATATTTGGATGATGAAATTGATGAGGGATTTTGGTTAAGGTACATGTTGGGTACATGGTTGAGACAAGTAGTTGATGATTTGGCACATACATGAGATGTATATTTGATGATGTTGGTACATATTGATGAGTCATAGTTGATGAGTAGTTGAAACATGATTGGTACATACTTGGTACATGGTTCGATGCACTTGTTTATGGTACATGTTTATTACAGGTTGGTGCATGGTTGATGCACTTTTTTATGGTATAGTTTGATTACAGGTCGAGGTACAGGTTGATGCATGGTTCAGGTTTATTAGTATAGCTTTATAGCGGTATATCTCACAGTGATAGTGTGACAATGGTTCTATCATTCTACTTCTGCTTCAGGGCGGTTGGATGGGGCAAGGATAGGTGGTTGTAGCCACCTTCCGATTCTAGCCAGATAACATAGAGGGTTGTAGCCGCCTTCTGGTTGTAGCCAGAGAATAGGGGAGTTGGAGCTTCCTTCAGTTTGTAGCCTGAGAAACAAGGGGGTTGGAGCCTCCTTCCAAGGAAGATATTTGGAGAGTATAAATAAGAGGCAAGGGTCTCTCATTTTATATCACACTTGATCATATTGAATATATATAGGTGAATGAGGTAACCAAAGGATATCTAAGATGAATTTCAGAGGGAAGGTGAAGAAAAGAAGGTCGTAATTCAAGGGACGATAAATTATTTTGATGATGCTTTCTAAGGTATGTTATTTACAGGTCATCTCACCATTTTCACAATAACATTTTTTATAGAATGATTCATGTCGTTAAATTGATATTCCATTGAGAAAACATATCCAAATATCTATGGTAAAAAATTCAGCTTGTGGGTCGTTGTATTTTTGGAGTTACACTCCATTGAAAATAGGGTTTGTGGCTAGTCCTGAAACTAGTCTAGAACAGGTGTTTCAGGTAAAAACGTCATAACTTCTTCATAACAGATCAAAATTCAGCAATACAAAATGTGTTGGTTAGAGTGCATTCTTTAGTATTCTGTGTAACATTTTCAGATCCATTCAACAAATATTCCGTGTGGGGCATGCTCTACAAGGGCGCTCTCTAGAATAAGCCAAAATTCAGCAAGGTATGCCATTTTTGCTATAACTACTTTTTCTGAGAGGTTCCAAGTAGTGACACCTAGAGGAATTGAATAAAACAAAATGAAGAACATTGTGTATTATTTTTACATCTTTATTCATTACAGGTACATAGTTATGATTATTTCAAGTTAGGGTTGTTGACTAATCCCAAACTAGTCATGTGAGACTAAAGAAAAGTTTGATGAAAATGATAGTCTCTTGTTGTGAAAGTTAAGGAAGGTTTGCAAGTATGTGATCATATACACCAGGTCTATTACAGAGTTACAAATCATATTTGGATGATGAAATTGATGAGGGCTTTTGGTTAAGGTACATGTTGGGTACATGGTTGAGACAAGTAGTTGATGAGTTGGCACATACATGAGGTGTATAGTTGATGATGCTGGAAAAAATTGATGAGTAGTTGACACATGATTGGTACATACTTGGTACATGGTTGTATGCACTTTTTTATGGTACAAGTTGATTACAGGTTATTTGGTACAGGTTGGTGCATGGTTGATGCACTTGTTTATGGTACAGGTTGAGGTACAAGTTGATGCATGGTTTCAGATTTATTGGTATAGGTTTACAGTGGTATATGTCACAGTGATAGTTTGATAGTGTTTCCATCATTCTAATTCTACTTCAAGGTGGTTGGACGGGGCAAGGACAGGTGGTTGTAGCCACCTTCCAGTTGTAGCCAGAGAACATAGGGGGTTGTGGACTCCTTCTGGTTGTAGCCAGAGAATAGGGGAGTTGGATCTTCCTTCAGGTTGTAGCCTGAGAAACAAGGGGGTTGGATCCTCCTTCCAATTGCAGCTGGAAAACAAAGGAATTTGGTGCTTCCAGTGAATGTAATTCTTCAAGACATATAAGAAAAATCATTCTGTGGTTTTCTCCTGCTTTGGGTTTCCACGTAAAACACTGGTGTATTGTGTATGTGTATGATTGTTCATTTTTTCATTTCTTATTTACTCTCTAGTTATTGGATGATAATTCTACATTGATATAACACTTGGATTATATGGTTAAAAAGGATTAAACTGCTCTATTACCGATGCAACCCCCCTCTCAGTAATCCAACATCTATATGCACTGAAATTTGACATGGATAGACTGCTCACATTCCTTGAAGATATGGGAGGGTATCTAGACTCAAAGATCACTCACACACCCACTCTTTATATTCATCATCTATGTCATTCAAAACAAACATCATGCCAATTAGGCCCATGATTTTGGTCGTGGCTTGAAGAAGGCGATAGATGAGATTTCGTATTTAAATAATGATTTTGTACTAATATTAATATTTATGGAGAAAAAGAGTACTTAGATGAGAGAAAAATACAAAGACATAAAATAACTTGAAGCTTTTCATGCGATTAATCAAGTACTTCTTTTATAAACATGGTTATTGTGTCATGCCTTTGCAGTACTAGAAGATGTAGGGATGTGCATCTAGATCGTATTTTAAAGGAAACAACTAAAATACATTGTAATAGGGATAAATCATATCCTCAAACTCACCTCCATCACAAGGAGTTAATTTTTCCTTTAGATTGTCTAGGCACTATTGGCTTCTAGCTCTATTGAAAAATACAAAAGAACGATTCTCTAGGGTCAATCCATTCAGAATAAAATTTGGAAATTTTTTCCACTCACATGGAGAGTCTCATGCCTTAGTGGATTCACATCTTTCTATGGACCATGTCATAGCATGTTGATATTAGAAAATGCTAACTCATCACATAAAAAAAATTCATTAGGCCTATTGGCCCTTGACCAGGTTTGGAGGAAACGTTGGTCATGTTTGACCATTTTTGGGACTTCGACAGGCTGGTTGAAGATGGAGCACCCAAGCGAAGCGAAGATCATGGGATCTCGCCCATTTTGCAGGCTTTTTGGGCTTTTAGGGTTTATGTAATGGGTATGGGATGTCGGCCCATGGGTTTAACCATGTTTAGACCCCTTTTTGTAATGTATAAATAAGTAGCTAAGTGATGTAAGTAGTAGTGGAAAATTACTAGTCATTGTTTGGCTTAGTGCATGACTAGTTGGCTTTGTGCACGAATGATTTAAGGCTTGCAGAGCTAAGTGTAATCGTTTTTGTAAGTGATTGGTGCAGAAAGACTATGTAAGGCTTTGTTCTTTGATCCACTTCGGGGAAGGACGATCTGGCGAGGTGCACGCAGATCTCCTGTCCTTTGCAGAGTTGGCTCTGTGGCTTGATGCATGTAAGAAGATTGGAAAAGAATAATAAAGAAGAAGAAGAGTTGGTGGATGTTGCCCCACACTAGGGTGAGCCACGTATATCATGTGTTATTGTTCTTTTTGAAATGTGTTCATGATGTTTATGTCATATTTACTTAGTGCATTGTTCTTGATGTGAGATAGGTAGATCCATTGATGCTTAGTGCCTAATATATGAATAAATGCTAGATCTACTCTAATGTCATGTGCTAAATACTTAGATGTGTTTAATATTGATTACTATTGTGTTGATCTACACTTAGGATTAATCTACAATGTGAATAAGAATCATAACTTAATGCATATTATTGTCTAAGTGCGTTGTTAAGGTGTTGTAGTGACAGATCTGTGTCCCAGCTAGGTTGTAAACACTTGAGTCCTGCAACCCCCCCTACCTCTACCTCGGGTGAGACTTCATCTGCTTCGCAGGTGTTGCCGAAAGGGCCAGTAGTTAGGGATTTTTTGGTGCTTTGTTGAATCGTTGAACCCTGGTTCTTCCCCTATGCCAACAAATGGTTCTGTTATCGGGACTTGAAACTGTGATTGCTGGGAACTAAACAAAAGAGAAAGTTATGTGCGTAGATATGTTGTTGTAGTGCACAGTATTCTACTTGACTTGTGAAGCTCTGTGATAATAAGAGAATTCTGATCTGAAGAAAAGAGGTAAGATCTTAAAGCTTTTTTCTCTGGTAAAGGTAAGATAAGTGGAAATGTTTGCTTCGAAAGTATGAATCTAGGTATGTTTGATAGATTTTGTCCTAGTCTGAAAACTAGGGCACAGCCAGAAGAAAGAAGATTTGATCTGTAAATTTGATAGAGATAGTGAAAGATATGTTATTCCTATGCATAGAACAATTTTTTGGACTAACAAGTGGATGCAGGACCCTAGAAAAAATGTTTATATATTGCAGGTCCATTGTTGGACAACTCAGAGGGGGGGTGAATCAGTTGTAACTATGCTTAAACTATTATGCCCATTTTAAAATCTTCACAGAACACTCAATAATGATCACAATGATGCAGAGAAGTAAGCAATAGAATATTAAACATCAATCACACACATGAAATACACAGAGACAGATACTTCCTGAGGAAACCCATAAAGGGAAAAACCTCTTCTTCTTGATATGATAAGTAATCTTTATTTTCTTTACATTATCATACTTATGAGCTCCAACTCCCATTGAGGTTGCAACCTCTGTTTTGCAAGTTGCAACTTACTGAGAGCACCAACTCTCTGTTTTCTCTAGCACCCACTAGGAGGAAGCACCAACTCCCTAAGTGTTCAAGCACCAACTGGAAGGAAGCCCCAACTTCCAGTCACACAGGCACCAACCTGTATAACAAGGAACAACAGTTCTCCCTTGCACCATCCTGCCACCCTGGTATTTCTGGCTACAACCAGATGGAAGCTACAACTCCCTATGTTCAAGAACCCACTTGAAACTCTAAGGACACCAGTCCTCCCTAGCACCTCCCTTCCACCCTAAAATATAAATATTTGTTTTTTTTTAATTTATTACAGTGATACAACATTTATCTATGGCTTACTAGTCTCATCACTATTCTGCTACAATGCTCTATTATGCCTTCATCAATGTCTCTCTCTCCTTGCGTCAGTTGTTCTTTTTGTTCTTTTATTTGTCTCTGCATGTGCACCTCATCTTCCTCTTCTTCTCTCAGATATGCATATTTTTTCTATGTGCTACGCCTCTTCTATGCATTTTGGCTGCTGCCCCCAACATGTTTTTTCTTGTGTGAAATTACTCTCAACAAAAGCAACCTCCTCTTCTTTGTTCTGCGTATATTTATAATGCCAAGTCCTCTGCCAGATCATACACCGAACTCTTCATCCCCTCTGGTGATTACGCTAAGTCCATTCTTCCTCTATGGCCGTTATGTTGGGACTGTTCCTCATTAGTGGTCGTTCCTGAGATTCTTTGACTTCTCTGGCAGCTACAGTCTTCGACGCTTTCCAATCTGTCAATCATCTCTATGATGAGTCTTCATTCCATTGGCAGTTACCTCGAGACTCTTCGGCTCCTCTAGCGATCACGCTAAGATTCTTTGAATTCTTTGGTAGATGCAATCAGTCGATTTTTGTGGTTATAATCAGTCTGTCTCTAGCAGTTATTGAGAGAAAATCAATGCGCTCATGCCTTTGGCGCCTTTTCCCTTCCTGAGAAAAACTTCACAGTGGCGGTTATCTTTTTTGAGTAATCCCCTTTCTTTCACATGATCATAAATATGACCAGACGCCTATCCAACAGGTGCTTCGCCACTTCACATTTCGGGATATCCAACTGCGAGTTGCCTCGATCTTCCCAACTCACGGAACTCTGAAATGGAGCCTAGTGTTGCTAGCTCCTTCCCCCATATTTCATTGATTAGACCACAATATGTGACCAATCACTAATAAAAAAGGGCACTTCGCGGTTTTGGCTAACACCAAAGTGGAGCCTAGTGACATGCTAGCTCCTCCCTTAACTTTTCGTTGATTTGACCTTTCGTTGTGACTGTGGGCCAAATATTTCGAGCACTTTGTAATTTCGCATTTTGTGACTTTGCGTCTCATCTCCCTGGACAATCAACGGTCCAAATCTCTCCTCGATCTGATGGCTCAGATCAAGTCCCAATTTCACGTTTCTCAAATTTGGGAGTCTCCTTACCTCCATTCTCCTAATACCCGAAATAGTGATGGTGCTAGATCGACGGTCTAGATATTTTCTTTGATCAATAGTTGTGAACAAGTCGTGATTTCATGTTTTGCGATATCTATGGACTGCTCGACGCAGTTCTCCTGATTCACAATTCTGCGAATTTTCTCATCTGTTGCCACATGTCTTCCTTGATGATGGACGATCCCCCTACTTTCAAAACTTTGTAAGCCCGCTTCACCTTGCGCTTAAAGGTTTTGCACGTTCTTATGGATCCAACAATGATCGGTCCTCATGCTCAGATTTTACGGATCAGCTCTATACTCCTCCTCTGCACTTCCTCTAGTCACCGGACTCTGATCTAATGGACATCGATTTTTGGGGATTGGTGATCCAACGACCACTGTCGCTCCTCCTCCTGAGCTTATGCATCCTCCCGACTTGGAAGAATTTATAAGTGTCAAAGGTTTGAAACCTTTGATCCTTCTGCAAGCCTTGATGTATGGGATCTCATCGACGTGTCTCAGAACGTTATCTATCCTGAGCTTTTGAAAAAATTTCCCTCGGTCTTGACGCACACTTGCACTTTGCGTGCAACTCTTCACTATTCCTCCTGAGCTTCTCGAGATTTCTCTTCTGATTCTTCGATGTTTTTCTTTCCATGCACACTTTGCCTTTAAACCTACCAACATCGATGTTGTTCTTTCCATCAATGACAAGAAAACTTTACCCGTAAACATGCCAACAATCTCCCCCTTTGGCATTGATGGAAACCCTGAAAAACTACACTATTCTGCTTAGACCTCCAATTGTAGCATTCATACCAGGCCTTTTCTGGCCCTTTGACATCAATGTCAAAGAAAACATGCTCCCCCTGAGTTGTTGCAATACTTGTTGGAGGTATCAGATATTCAACCAATACATACTCCCCCTGACAGGATGGACTCTCTTAGTTGAGAGAAGGGATGACACCCATCTTTTGATAGAGATATTCAAATGGTGTCTTGGCTAGGGGTTTGGTAAAGATATCTACAATTTGCTTTGTGGTTGGAATGTAATTCAGCTGAACAAATTTGTTTGTAACCTACTCTTTGAGAAAATTATACTTTATTGGGATATGTTTCATCTTTGAATGGAGAACAAGATTCTTCGAGACACTAATGTCACTAGTATTATCGCAATGAAGTGGAATTGGTTCAATATAAGTTACCTTCAAATATGAAAGAGTTTGTAACATCCATAAAATCTGAGTGCAACCAGTAGCAACAATAATGTATTCTGCCTCTATAGTTGATAATGAGATAGATCCCTATTTCTTCCTAAGCCATGCTACTAACAAATCACCAAAGAATAATGCACCTCCACTGGTGCTCTTTATCTCATCCAAACAGTTTTCCCAATCAGCATCTGAATATGCAGTTAATTGTAAGTTCTAATTTCTAGGATACCAAAGACCATAAGTCATTGTACCCTTCAAATATTTGAAGATTCTCTTGACAGCTGCTAAGTGACTTTTTTTAGGGGCAGACTGATAATGACCTACCATTCCAACAGCCTCCATTATATCAGCATGGGATGCTATGGTGTACAAAAGATTGTCAATCATTGATCGATATGTTCTTTGATCAACATCAGGTGAAATATCATCTTTACTGAGATTGCAACCAAAAACCATAGGTGTACTAACAGGAGAGGAATATTCCATCTGAAACCTTTTTAACATCTCTTTCAAATATTGTTCTTGAGAGATAAATATCCCTACAGAACTCTAATTGATTCATAAGCCAAGAAAATATGACAGTTCTCCTATCATGGACATCTCAAACTCAGTCTGCATTGAATTAGCAAACCAATGAACTTAGAGATCATTAGTGCATCCAAAGATAATGTCATCTACATAAACCACAACAACTAATAAATCATCACCTTCAAATTTTATATATAGGTTACTGTCAACAATACCTTTCTTGAACCCTTTGTCTTGTAGGAATTTCTCCAGTCTATGATACCAAGCTCGTGGTGCTTTTTTTAGTCCACATAACGCCTTTTTCAATTTATAGACATAGTTGGGATTATTAGTTAGTGAAAATCCTGCAGGTTGCTCCATGCATACTTCTTCTTCTAGGTCTCCATTAAGAAAAGATGACTTAACATCGATCTGATATACTTTAAATCTCTTATGACATGCATAAGCCAGAACCATTCTGATGGCTTCCAATCTTTCCATTGGTGCAAAAGTTTCATCAAAATCTTGTCCTTCAACTTGTGCATACCCCTTACAAACCAATCTAGCCTTATTTCTTACAATGTTTCCTTGTTCATTCATATTATTTTTGTAGACCCACTTTGATCGTATTACATTTTTATCTGTTGGCCTAGGAACGAGTTCCCAAGTGTCATTCTTTTCAATCTGGTCCAGTTCCTCATTCATTGATCTTAACTAATTTTCATCTTTACTATCCTCATTAAAGTTATTGCGTTCCACCATGGATATGAATGCTAAATTTGTTTGCTCGTTGTCTTTGATTATCTTTCTCCTGGTTTGTACACCTTTGTCTTTCTCACCAATTATCTGACTTGCAAGATGATTCTTTTGAGTAATTCTAGAGGAAGGATTTGGTGTTGTCTGCTGATTTGAGTCTGTCTGAGTGTTGGTGTCTTCATATGAATCAATCTTATTTTCATGATTCTTGGGCATGTTCATCTTCATCTTCAGCTATGTCTTTTGTAGCAGATTCAATATTGCTCACCTCTCTTTTTGAGACTCCTTCATCAACCTTTACCTCAATGCAATCAATTAATTTATGCAACCTCTTATTATAGCATCTATATCCTTTACTATTTGTAGCATATCCTAAGAATATGCTTTCATCAGCCCTATCATCATACTTGCCAAGGTTTTCATTATTATTCTTTATGTAGCATTTACTCTCAAATACCTTGAAGTGTTTGATTGAGGAAGGTCTTCCATACCACAATTCATAAGGTGTCTTGTCACTGTGTGGTCTAAGGTGGGCTTTGTTAAGAACATGTAATGTTCTGTGTATTGCTTCTACCTAGTAGGTTTGACCAATGTTCTTCCCATTCGTCATTGACCTGGCCATTTGCTGAATTGTTCTGTTTTGCCTCTCAACTACTCCATTTTGCTATGGAGTTCCTGGGATTGTGTATTCTCTCTTGATCCCATGTTTATCATAGAATTCCTTGAAATCACTTGACATAAATTCTCCTCCTCTGTTTGATCTTACTTCCTTTAACCTATTTTCTGTTTGATTCTCAGTTAAGGCTTTAAATATTTTAAATTTCTCAAATGCTTTATCTTTTTCTTTGAGAAAGGGAACCCAAGTAAGTCTGGAGTAATCATCAATGAACAACATGAAGTAGTTTTCTTTTTCTGTGCCTTCTTGTCTTGACGGTCCACATAAATCCATATGAACTAGTTGGAGTGGTTTCTTTGTTGACGTAGAGCTCTTGGATTTAAAATGTGTCCTAGTTATCTTTCCTACTTGGCAGTGTTTACACACAGAATTTTGTGGTTTTGATATTCTTGGAAAATATTTTACCACCTCAAGATTTTTGAGCTTGATTAAGTGATCAAAATTTAGACGTCCAAGTATCCTATGCCATAACCAGATTTCATCATGTTTGCTTAGATGAAACTCTTCTCTATCTTATTTCAACATGTATACATTATTATCCATCCTTATGCCTTTAGCCACCACTTGTCCTGAGTTTACAGACTTTATCTTGCAATCCTTGGAAGTGAACACCACTTCACATCTTTTGTCACACATTTGACTTACACTGAGAAAATTGTGTTTCAATCCATCTACAAGAAGAACATCCTGGGATTTTCCTTTACCATTACTCAAACT
>JASDQU010736416.1:111322-123915 GCA_032191745.1 Picea mariana | reverse complement strand
AAGGAACTTCTTACAGAGGTGAAGAAGAAGGAGGATCCACAATTCTTTGTGGTCAGAAAAGAAAAGATTGTTCTGACTAGCACAAGAGTGGATGATTTGCCAGAAGAGATTCAGGAACTGCTGGAAGAGTTCGCTGACATCATAGTGGATGAAATACCTCATTCGTTGCCACCGATCAGGAGTGTGAGTCACCATATTGACCTCATACCAGGAGCTAGTTTTTCGAATAAAGCAGCGTACAGATTGACGCCGCAAGAGAATGAAGAGGTTAAAAGGCAAGTCCAGGATTTGTTGGACAAAGGTTTGCTCAGGGAAAGCTTGAGTCCGTGTGTTGTTCCAATAGTGCTCATTCCGAAGAAAGATGAAGGCTGGAGGATGTGTACTGACTCGAGGGAGATAAACAAGATAACCATCAGGTACAGATTTCCATTGCCGGGGATGGATGATATGATGGATTTCTTGAGTGGAGCAAAGTACTTTTCAAAGATTGATTTGAAAAGCGGATATCACCAGATTCGCATGAGAGAAGGTGATGAATGGAAGACAACATTTAAAACAAACGAAGGGTTATATGAATGGCTTGTTATGCCGTTTGGCTTAGCAAATGCGTCGAGTACCTTCATGAGGTTGATGGACGAAGTCCTGAGGGAGTTCATCGAAAAAAATTTCATTGTGTATTTAGATGACATACTGATTTATAGTAAGACAGTGGCAGAGCACTTGAAGCATTTGGCTACAGTAATGCAAAAGTTACAGCAGGAGAAGTTGTTGATAAACATGAAGAAGTCCTCATTCATGAAGACATAACTCATTTACTTGGGGTTTGTTATTTCTACAAATGAGTTGAGGATGGATCCAGATAAAGTAGAAGTGATTAAGAATTGGCCATCACCGAAGAATATCTTTGAGGTGAGAAGTTTTCATGGTTTGGCTAGTTTCTACCGAAATTTCATCAGGAATTTCAGTGGGATTAGTGCAGCGATGATGGATACAGTGAAGAAGCGGCATAAGTCTTTTCATTGGACAGTAGAGGCCGAGAAAATTTTCAATCTATTGAAGAGGAAGATTACAGAATAACCAGTTTTGGTGTTGCCGGATTTCCTGAAGACATTTCAGGTGAAATGTGATGCAAGCAGATTTGCAATTGGGGAAATCTTAAGTCAAGAAGATATGCCGATAGCGTACTTCAGTGAGAAGCTGAATGAGGCAAAATTGAAGTACTCCATGTATGACAAGGAGTTTTATGCTATCATACAGGCATTGAAGAAATGGAGGCATTACTTGATACCCAAAGAGTTTGTTTTGTACAGTGACAATCATGCACTGCAGTTTGTGACTCAACAGGAGAGGTTGAATCAGAAACATGTAAAATGGGTTGAGTATATGCAGAATTTCACATTTGTGATTAAGCATATTTCTGGTACTGCTAACAAAGTTGTTGATGCTTTGAGCAGGAAATGTTTGTTGTTACAGGAGTTTCGAGTCAAAACATTGGGTTTTGATGATCTCAGGGACATGTATGCAGATGATCAATATTTCAGAGAGGCGTATGAAGCAACTGAGAATCCAGTTCTTATAGATAGGAGCCAATGGATAGAGTACATGATCCAAGAAGGATTGTTGTTCAAAGGCAATCAACTCTGTATTCTGAAATGCTCCATGAGGGAGAATCTGTTGAAGGAGAAACACAGTGGAGGATTGGCAGGACATTTTGGTCATGACAAGACATTCGTGAAGCTGAATGAGTCATATTTTTGGCCGGGAATGCGAGCAGATGTCAAGATATTTGTAGATAGATGCAGAGTTTTCCAGCATTCAAAGGGAAAGAAGCAGAATGCGGGATTTTATCAACCATTTCCCATACCAGAAAGACCGTGGGATGCGATAAGCATGGATTCTATATTGGGGTTGCCAAGAACACAAAGAGGTGTTGATTCAATCTTTGTGGTAGTGGATAGATTTTCCAAAATGGCACACTTCATTCCATGTCAGAAGACTAGTGATGTAACTCACGTTGTGAATCTGTTTTTCAAAGAAGTCATTTGACTTCACGGCTTGCCAAGGAGTATAGTTTCAGATAGGGATACAAAGTTCGTGGGACATTTCTGGAGGACATTGTGGAAGAAGTTGGGGACTAACTTGACGTTTAGTTCAGCATATCATCCTCAGATGGATGGACAGAAAGAAGTGGTGAACAGAAGTCTGGGAGACTTGCTGAGAAGCTTGGTGACAAAGCACCACAGCCAGTGGGACAATATCTTGCCACAGGCAGAGTTTGCATACAATGACTCAGTGAATCAGAGTACAGGGCAGAGTCTGTTTCAGGTTGTCTATGGGATGCAGTCGAGGGGAGTTTCTAAACTGAGGGATTCAGAACAGACTGCTACTAAGAGTGCTAGTGCAGAGGAATTTGCAGAAGCGATGAAAGAACTTCACAGCCAGGTGAAGGAGCGACTGCTGAAATCAAGCCAAGAATATAAGCGTAGAGCAGATCAGCATAGGAGACAACTTAGGTTGGTGATCTGGTTCTTGCACATTTGAGAAAGGAAAGGTTCCCGAGGGGAACATACAATAAGCTGAAAATGAAGAAAATTGGACCCTGCAGGGTCTTGAGGAAGTTTGGGGCAAATGCTTACGAGATTGGATTACCCGATGGGAACAGAATTTCTTCGATATTCAATGTCTCAGATTTGTACCTGTATAAAGCTGGAGAAGCAGAGATTGGAGATGAGCAGCCAGTGATCCAGTGGATGAAACAAATGCCAGTTGCATAGAAGCCGCAGATGGAATGCATACTGGAAAAGAGAGTGAGCAAGAAGACCAGAAGGAAAGAATACTTCGAGTATCTCGTCAAGTGGAAGAACCATCCAGTTGAAGATGCCAGCTGGGAGACTGAAGCATAATTACTGAAGCATGGACAGACCATGTAGGATCTCATGGACAGGAGCCCATGAAAGTTTTCAAGCAAGGGAGTATGATGTAGGAGCATCTCCCACATCAAGCGAGCCAGCGCGAAAGCATCAAGACAGCTGGACAAGCCAGCACAAATTTTGAAAACACTTTGGAATTTGTTGCGCAAACATTAATGTAACAATTTAATGAAGTGCATTTGTATAATGTAATGGACCTTGAGCAGATTTCTCTCATCCTTAGTAGGTAGACGACATTTAAGATAGTAAATGTAGGTAGATAGATTTTAATTCTAGATTAGACTGTTTGGGAGCACAAGAGGGAAACGGGATACAGACACCCTCATTGTGCATTTGTAACATTATTGAAGCAATTGGAGAAAGAGCATGCAGAGAGATGTGTAAGAACACCCATGTACAGATACTTGAATTAATAGAAGAGATTGATTCAAATTCATGGTTTTGTGTCTGTTCTCTATGTATTGATGTTGATATGCTCATGAATGTTTGCTTCCAGTTATACATTTGCTTTTATATGCTGTGTATATGATTTCATGTTTGAATTGAAGTCTGAGAGGAGGAAGGAATGAGTTTCAATTGTTTCTCTATTTGAGCCAGAGAATTACTGCAAGGAGTGCAGTAGAAGTGTCCGCAGGGAGTGCGTCGACAGAGGGTTCAGATAGAGAAATCTTTTGTTCTCATTCATCCCAAAGGTGCAGTGGGGCACAAGAGCCGTGCAAGAAGTGCACAGGCCAAGCTAAGTTTGGGTTGTGAACCTGAGAGAAGTATTGAGAGATTGCTGCTGCAGGGGTGCGCAGAGTCAAGGAACTTCAACACTTAGTCGTGGTTGAAGGTTTGCCGCAAGAAGTGCATGCAAGAGTGTTTCTGAGAAGACTTAAAGTCATGGGGAAAATCTCAGGAAGGATAGAGCCTTCGAATTTGTTGAAGGACAGCGCAGGGAGTTGGTGCGTGAAGGTTTAAGCAAGCATCGTAAGTTCACGCTGCAAGTAGGCGAGTTCCACAAAGGAACACTTAGTCATTTTGCAGATTTCTCAAAGAAGGAACGGATGGTCGGTATTCTCTGAGGAGAATTAGTGAGTCATTAAGTTTGTTGAGATCAGTGCCCCTTTTGCACTTTTGTTAGGAAGATCAGATCCGAAGGAAAGCAGAGGAAGAAGCTACAAAATAGAAAAAGAAATAATTAAGGGACTTTATGGCTAGGAAAATAGAGCGACTAATACAAGAACAAGAGGACAAGTCGAAGCAACAAAAGGCAAGAGAGTTAGTTGTCGAAGTTGAAAGAACACATGAAGGCTTAAAGAACCTTTCATGTAGGAGAGAAGAGTTCCTACCCTGGAAATAGTAAGAAAAGAAGTATTACCCTTGAACCCTTTGAAAGACCCTCAGTAGTGTGAAGTTGTTATGCTCAGACAAAATAAGAATGACAATGGCAAAAGGAACCTAGATACTTAGATCACGGGAAGGAAGGAAAGAAATCTCAATACGAAGAAGGAAAAGTTAGAAAAACTACAGGAAGTTCCAGAGAAGACTTCGTAGAAGGCAGGTTTGTTGAACTTGAACATCGTTGGATTAGCAGAACCGTGCAGAAAGGCACTTCGTCACGATGAAGCTATATGACCATTCGAGGCGTCCCAACCATTAGAACGATGCTTCGGAATGGCTAGAACCATAGTTATTTCCAAAAATATCACCATTGGACCATTGAGACCGCTCCATAACAGATGGAATCATATTAATTGAGGCATTCCTGCTCATTGAAGGAAACTGTTACAACGTTTCTTATTTAATCTGTCAAATGTTGCACCGGGACCACTTTTTGCAAACCGAGATATCTGAGCTAACATAAACGTGATTTCATACTGTGTTGTACTGTCTAGACCTTGACATATATTCGATTTCCTTGAGTGTCCATTCACCTACCCGAGTTATTTGATTACGAGTGTGCATGTTGGGCGACCTTAGTGCAGTAGAGAAAACTGTAGAATAGATCTTGATCAACCTCATGGATGAGAAATTCATGTCTGTAGGAGTACAGGCATCATCAATGGGTGGATTGCAAGCATCCCCCTCAATGGGACGTCGATCTGTGCCATCCCGAACCACGACGGAGAAGAGAATCAAGCACCGCAACGATCTGGCCGATGCAAAGCAGATCCCGACGGTCTTTCCCAACTACATCCCGCCCTTGGCTAGTGCGCTTAGTCGTGACAATGTCCCATGGGATTTTAAGTACACACTCATCACTGCATACCTCCCGAAAGGGATACGCGCAGTTGGGACTGATCCCAGCTCTCAATATAAGAGATTTCAATCTCTGCGATAGGAAGAATTATGCAATGCTCACACCACATTGCTACCTGATGAAGACGACTGGGAAGAAGCCCAAGATAGTTCCCTATCCATGGATCAAGGAGATTGTGATATCGACGATCTTGAACGTCATGAAGATCCCCCACTTCGACATACATGAGGAGGTTAACATGTGTGTTAAACTCTTCTATTCATGCTACCATGGTGGGTATCTTTGGTTTTATAGACGCATCACTGTGCATCCAACGTTGATCCACTTGATCCCTGGATTGAGCATGCAAGGACCAGACCCTCACTAGTTCTACCCAGGAATGACATCAGATAGCTCCTTGGCCTACTGCATCAAGGAGGCCTATGGAAATGTGGAGAAATGGAAGCGAGGCTACAAGGTAGCCTCCATCCAATATGGCACAGTGCACCTAGCTTGTCAATTGATAATGGGAAAGCTCGTCAGAAAGAATCACCCTAAGCAAGTAACAGGATTCGTAGTCGACCTTGCAGGGAAGTGCATCGAAGGGATGCAGATGAACTGGGCAAGCTACCTCATCAATGATTTGGAGAAGGACTGTCACGAAGCATAGGACCAAGGCTATGAATTTCACTTCCACTGGTTAATTGCATTTGTCACTTGGGAGATGCCAGAGGGAGCGAAATTCTTTGAAATCGAGCCATCAGAACCATTGGCCACAAGGTTTACCACCTTGTGGTATATGAGAAACATGGAGAAGCAATGGCAATCAAATGCGGTGTTCCACGCATACTACCTACAACTCAAGCGTGTCATTGAATCATTCCCCCGAATGACCCCGAACACCTTGCATACATACAGGCCTCTAGCGACGTTCTGCGCAGATAGACACTTCATTTACATCACTGCCCGCAAGGACGAAATAAAGGAGGAGTTTCATTCCTACTACAAATTGATCGATTAAGACATGGAGGAGATAACCAAGGAATGGCCAGTCGAATTCCTTGTACCATTCGAGCAGACAGAGCTCTCTGACACTGACATCATCGAAATCCCTTTAGTCACCCGAACCGAGTATGACAGACCAAGAAGCGCAAAGAGAAAGAATAGAAAGGAGGAAGTGCAGGACGTAGACAATGAGGAAAAGAACAACGCATCGAAGGAAACTTCTTCTGACTCACCTGCAAGAGGAGGAGGCGACGAATTAAAACAAGAAGAGGAAGGGGAAGAATACAAGCAATATAAGGGCAAAGTAACACCGCCGAAGGATCCCCTTGCAGAGGCTGAAACATCCAAGAAAAGGAAGGATTCTCCATAGAAACCCTCAACGCGGAAGAAATCCCGAGCCATTAAGCCTTAGTCGCAGAACGTGCTCATAGTGGATGATATTCATCTCATCATCACAGTTCTCGAAGATTCCTTAGAGGATATCCTATAGAGACATGAAGCCAAGAAAGAAACAATGTATGACAGGATTGAGAAGGAACTGAAAGACATCCAGCAAGCCATCCAGTTGAGCCGCGCAGTGTCTACTGCACCATCCTTAGCAGAAAGTGTAGAACTGGGGGATGAGCCTACCCAACTATGTAGATTAGCTGATGCAACAGAGACTTGAATTTTTTGAGTCCAGGAAGAGAAGGAGTAGGCCACAAAATCCTTGAAGAAAGAAAAGGAGGAGGCCTTGGAGGAACTTCGGGTTGCACAGTAAGAGAAAAATGACCTCCGGGAGAAGTTCGAAGAGGACAAAGAGAAAATCTAGAAAGAGAAATATCAGCTGCTTGCAGAGAAAACTATGGTCAGAGAGGTAGTGACTAGAGCAATTCGCTCTGTGTCGGGCTTGGCACATATGGAAGAAGAGACATTTGAGATCCAAGTGGGGAAGCTCGCTGAGGCCATTCAGTAGCTTCAAGCAAGAGTAGCAGAGCTAGAAATTCAAGCAGTGCCTAGCACTCTACAAGAAGTAAGAGATCATAGGGAATAAACTGCCAGGAGCGCAGTAGAAAGAATCAGGGCGTTGGCCGCAGAATGTAAGCAACTAAGTGATTGAAGTGTGTAGACCTATGAGCGCCTTGCATAAGACCTAGAGTTGAGGAGATTGGAGGCACAGCTTTAGGAGGCAAAGCAATAGGCTTCCACCATGCAAGCATAGCTAAAGCTGCTTGCTGCAGTTGAGAAAATGAAAGGGTCGCAGGAACAATGTGTAGTTTAGCAACAGGTCACTTCCATCCAGAGCAGAGTTATGGAGGTGACACAGAGACTCCATCAAGTGCAGGACAAAGCCTTCACACTTTTTGAAGAGATCGGGGGACAAGGATCACAGTTGGAACAAGTGGTCATGACAATGGAACAACACCTGGAAGGGCCTGTCACTGAGAAAGTAATTCGGGATTTCGACGAGCAAGAGGCTCTAGCGAAGTAGCAAGTTGAGGCAGCTCAAGCTAAGATCGAGGCCTTCGAAGTAGTGTTTCCCAGATTGGAGTGACTCAGGACAAGTCACAGGTGAGTGTTGAGGGCCTGTTGTCCCTTGACTAGGTTTGGAGGAAACATTGTTCATGTTTGACCATTTTTGGGACTTCGACAGGCTGGTCGAAGGCAGAGTGCCCAGATGAAGCGGGGATCATGGGATCTTGCCCATTTTGTGGTATTTTTTGTATTTTAGGGTTTATGTAACGGGTATGGGTTTTCGGCCCATGGGTTTATCCATGCTTAGGCCCCTTTTTGTAATGTATAAATAAGTAGCTAAGTGATGTAAGTAGTAGTGGAAAATTACTAGTCATTGTTTGGCTTAGTGCATGGCTAGTTGGCTTTGTGAACGAATGAGTTAAGGCTTGCAGAGCTAAGTGTAAGTGTTTTTGTAAGTGCTTGGTGCAAATAGACTATGTAAGGCTTTTTTCTTTGATCCACTTCAGGGCAGGAGGAATTGGCGAGGTGCACGCAGATATCCTATCCTTTGTGGAGTTGGCTCTATGTCTTGGTGCATGTAAGAAGATTGGAAGAGAATAATAAAGAAGAAGAAGAGTTGGTGGACGTATCCCCACACTAGGGTGAACCACATATATCCTTTGTTATTGTGCTTTGTGCAATGCATTCATGATGTTTATGTTATATTTTCTTAGTGCATTTTTCTTGATGTGATAGGTAGATCCACTGATGTTTAGTCCCTAATATATGAATAAATGTTAGATCTACTCTAATGTCATGTGCTAAATACTTAGATGTGTTTAATCTTGATTACTAATTCGTTGATCTACACTTAGAGTTAATCTACAATGTGAATAAGAATCAGAACGTAATGCATATTATTGGCTAAGTGCTATGTTAAGGTGTTGTAATCACAGATCTGTGTCCTAGCTAGGTTGTAGACACTTGAGTCTTGCAACCCCCCCTACCTCTACCTCGGGTGAGACTTCCTCTGCTTCGCAAGTGTTGTTGAAAGGGTCGATAGTTAGGGTTTTGTTGGTGCGTTGTTGAAGCATTGAATCCTGGGTCTGCCCCTGTGCCAACAAGGCCATATATGAAGCTTTGCAACTACAAGATTTGCTTGGTTCTACCAGGCAATGATTTCTTGAAATTTGGACCTATCAATAAGCGATATTACTATAAACAATTTGCAATAAAATTCATCATTCTCCACTTGTAGAATGTATATTACGTGAGTTCCTCGAATAAGCTTCATGGAACACTTCTCTCTCCTCACTAGTCAAGGTGCATTTGGCACAATACAATGAAAAACTTCTTTAAGGCAACTAAGTGTTCCTTGATTTCATTTATACTACCATTTCCAAGTGGCACATCACGTACATCAATGATTCATAGAATGAATTATTCTTTCACTGGGTGTTCTCATCATCATGGTTGACCAATTATATTTGGTCATCAATACCATTTCCTAATGAAATTTATCACCTCAATGAAGAACATTCTTGGATACTTATTTATACAACACAACAAAACCCCAATATATGGGCATTATAATGAGTATTAGAATGCATGCCCTAGACCAACCATTACTAATAATTTTGCAGTTTTTGTCAAATACATGCTTACAAATCCACTTGGCTTTCAACCACCGTGGATTTTTGTTCCTTTATCATTGGTTTGTTTAGCCTACCAACACCTAAGGACTAGGTAGTGTTAATTGAATATTTTAGGATGCAGTAATGTTTAACTATTGAATGAACATTTATAATGTGATTGTGATTAACATTAACTTAGTTGGTGTGAGACAATTTATTGTTGGATCATGTTGTCATTGATGACAATGGTTTGATTGATTGATGTCATTGATTGATGTCAAGTGATTGATTAATTTCAAAGGATTGATTGATTGATGATTGATGTAATATAATATGTATTTTCCTTGATGAGAATGCATAGGTGAAGATGGATCAATGAGTTGTCATTGATATGATGAAGATGGATCAATGAGTTTTCATTGATACATGATGAAGATGGATCAATGTGGTTTCATTGCTATATGATGCATTGTTGGAAAAATGTACAGATGACTCATTATTGTCTTATCATAATTGATAAGGTGCACAAATGGATGAACTCCAAAGTGGTCCCCTTATGGTGAAATCCCTCATGGGAAGATGCTTTGCGGATTGCGTTATCCTAGAATAATGGTTGGAGGACACATGCTCTCATCATTGTCTTATCATGATTGATAAGGTGCATAAATGGATGAACTCCAAAGTGGTCCCCTTATGGTGAAAGCCCTCATGGGAAGATGCTTTGAGGATTGAGTTATCCTAGAAGAATGGTTGGAGGACCCATGCTTGTATGTGGAATAATGAGATGAAGATCAAGGAAACTGTTTGTGAAACTATCCTAGATGGATAGTGCTTGTCATGCCATTTCCAATGGTATGTGGAATGTCACATAACTCCTCACTGTTTGAGAGTTATGGACTTATGAATATGAAGGACCCCCACATAAAGGCTTGAAGCCCCCAAGGTCAAAGAAGTCAAAGTGACCTAAAAGAAAAAATCATTATTTAAATGATAAAGTAAAGTGACAAAGTCAAGGTGGGTTATTTAAATAATAAAGAGAAGTGACAAAATCAATAAATGATAAAATAAGGTGACAAAATCAAGAAGGAATATTTAAATGATAAAGTATTGGAGAGCCTTCTATTTATGGAAAGTGGTTAACCCTAAAAATAAGGAAAATAGGTTAAGTGACCTAGAGATGGGTTAAGTGACCTAAAAGAAGAAATCATTATTTAAATGATAAAGTAAGGTGACAAAGTCAAGGTGGATTATTTAAATAATCAAGAGAAGTGACAAAATCAAGAAATGATAAAGTAAGGTGACAAAATCAAGAAGGAATATTTAAATGATAAAGTATTGGAGAACTTTCTATTTATGGAAAGTGGTTAACCCTAAAATAAGGAAAATAGGTTAAGTGACCTAGAAATGGATTAAGTGACCTAAAAATGGGTTAAGTGACCTAGATGATGAAAGTATAAATAAGATAGCAATGGTCTCGTGTAGATCATCCTTTTTGTGGATCAATGGAGAGCTTCTTGTGAGAATATCTTTTGGAGTATTGATGGAGAGCTTCTTGTGAGAGCTTCTTGAGCATTTTGGTGTGGAAAACTTGAGCATATTGAAGATATATAGGTGACTCAAGTAACCAAGGATATCTAAGCCAAATTTTAGAAGGAAGGTGAAGAAAATAAGGTCGGAATTGAAGGGAGGATAAATTCTTTTGATGATGCTTTCTAAGGTATGTTATTTACAGGTCATCTCACCATTTTCACTATAATTTTTTTTCTATAATGATTCAGACCGTGAAATTTCTATTCCATTAAGAAAACATACCCAAGTATCGGTGGTAAAAAATTAATGTTGTGGGTCATTGTATTTTGGGAGTTACACTCCGTGGAAAATAGGGTTTGTGGCTAGTCCTAAAACTAGTCAACAACAAGTGTTTCGGGTAAAAACGTCATAACTTCTTCATAACAGATCCAAATTCTATGAGACCAAATGTGTTGGTTAGGGTACAGGATGTAGTATGTTTTGTAACATTTTCATATCAATTCAACGAATATTTTGTGCAGGCCACGCTCTACAAGGTCTCTCTCTAGAATAAGCTAGAATTCAACAAGGTATGTCATCTTTGCTATAATGCCTTTTCTGAGAGGTTCCAAGTAGTGCCACCTGGAGGAATTGCATAAAACACAATGAAGAACATTATGTATCAGTTTGAGATATTTATTCATTACAGGTACAAAGTTATGATTATTTCAAGTTGGGGTTGTTGACTAATCCAAAACTAGTCATGGTTGGGACAAGCAGTTGATGAGTGTTGGACACACCTACCACACTTAGAGGGGGGGGTGAATGAGTGTGGGGATATTTTTCCTAAAACTTCCCTCTTACACAAAAAATCCTTAGTTAACATTCATTATTTGATCATTACTCATTGCTTTCATTTATAATCAGTTAGATATGAATACATATCAGCAACATATATCAGTAACATATCATCAACAAATCATCTCCACAAGGAACACAAAGAACACAAGATGTATGTACAATTTTTCTTTTTATTATGGACTTCAATCTGGGGGTTTTTCAACAACAACTGAATAGAGTACAACTCTACAAGAGCACCAGATCTATATGCAAGACTCAGCTTACATTCTTAGCACCAACAGAGATGAGGCAACTATCCTCAACAGATATCAATCTGTCAACATAAACAAGTGCATCAACCATGCACCAACCTATGCCAAACAACCTATAATCAACCTGTACCATAAACAAGTGCATCCAACCATGTACCAAGTATATACCAATCATGTGCCAACTACTCATCAACAATTACTCAACAATATGTACCAACATCATCAACTATACACCTCATGTATGTGCCAACTCATCAACTGCTTGTCTCAACCATGACTAGTTTTGGATTAGTCAACAACCCCAACTTGAAATAATCATAACTTTGTACCTATAATGAATAAAGATATAAAATTGATACACAATGTTATTCAATGTGTTTTATGTAATTCCTCTAGGTGGCACTACTTGGAACCTCTCAGAAAAGGCGTTATAGCAAAAATGGCATACCTTGCTCAATTCTGGCTTATTCTAGAGAGATACCTTGTAGAGCATGACCTGCACAAAATATTCATTGAATTGATATAAAACTATTACACAAAATACTACAACCTGTACCCTAACCAACACATTTGGTCTCACTAAATTTGGATCTGTTATGAATAAGTTATGACATTTGTACCCGAAACACATGTTTTTGACTAGTTTCAGGACTAGCCACAAACCCTATTTTCCACAAAGTGTAACTCCCAAAAGACAATGACCCACAAGTTGAATGTTTTACCAAAGATACTTGGGTATTTTTTCTCA
>JASDQU010736416.1:66531-100649 GCA_032191745.1 Picea mariana | reverse complement strand
TTTCAAGCACTTTGACTTCTTTGACCTTGTGGGCTTCAAGCCAACATGTGAGGGTTCTCCAACTTCGTAAGGCCATAACTCTCAAACCGTGAGGAGTTATGTGACATTCCAGATACCATCGAAAATGGCATGAAAAGTACTATACATACAGGATAGTTTCACCAACAACTTCATTGATCTTCATCTCATTATTCCACGTACAAGCATGGGTCCTCCAACCATTCTTCTAGGATAAATCAATATGCAAAGAGTCTTCCCATGAGGGCTTTAACCATAAGGGGACCAGTTTGGAGTTCATCCATTTGTGCACATTATCAATCATGATAAGACTATAATGATTCATCTTTGCATCAATCCACCACTGCATCATATATATCAACTATTCATCATGTATCAATGACAACTCATATCAATGAAAGCTCATTGATCCATCTTCATCGATTGGTTTCCACTTGACATCTATCATTATCATCAAGGAAAATACATATACATTACATCAATAATCAATAAATCAATCCTTTGACATCAATCAATCACTTGACATCAATCAGTGATATCAATCAATCAATCCTTTGACATCAATCAATCAAACCATTGGCATCAATGACAATATGATCCAACAAATAGATTCCAGGGATTGACCCCAGTATTGTTGAACATGAAATTAAAGCTTATCTGAATGTTGAACCTATTTGAAAATATCTTAGATGTGTAAATCCTAGGAAGGCCCCCGCTATTAAGGAAGAGGTGGAGAAGTTTCTCAATGCTGGCTTCATCTACCCAATTCCCTTGACCGAATGGGCATCCAACCCCGTTCTCATATATAAGAAGAAAGTAACCATCTGTGTATGTATGGATTTTACGGACCTGAATAAATCCTGTCCTAAAGATAACTTTCGCACTCCCTTTGTTGATCAAATTATTGATGAGTGTGTTGGAAGCAAAGTCTTTTCTTTTATGGATGGATTTTCAAGTTATAATCAAATTCAAATTAAACTCAAGGATCAACACAAGACAATGTTTGTTTGTCCTTGGGGTACCTTTGCATACTGGAAAATGCCTTTCGGTCTTAAACCCACCAGAGAAACCTTTCGACGTGTCATGACCTTCATGTTTCATGATATTAATCTATTGTCGAAGCCTATCTAGACGATCTTGTTGCTCACTCTCGAAAGAGGGCTGATCATTTGAATCACCTTCGACTAGTATTTAAAAGATGTCTCTATTATCACATTTGGTTGAACCCTCACAAATGCATATTTTTCGTTAGGTCTGTCCGCCTTCTAGGATTCATAGTTTATGTGCATGGGATCATGGTGGATCCTATGAAGGTTGTGACAATACTTTGATCTCCTCCCCCGTGAAATATTCGACAGCTTCAGGGTTTACAAGGGAAGGCTAACTTCATGCATCGTTTCGTAGCTAACTATGCTAGTATAACTAAGGGTTTCATGTGTCTTTTGAAAAAGGATGCTCCGTTCATATGGGATGAGCGAGATCAGGAGTCCTTTGATTCTCTTAAGAAATACTTGGTATCGACACCTCTATTGAAGCTCTCGAACTATAGTAGAGATTTCCTGCTTTACATTTCCATGTCCAAAGGTATGATTGGTATGGTTATAGTTTAGGAAGAGGATGAGATCCATGGGAACATTATCTATTACCTTAGTTAAAATCTAATTGGTCCTGAACTTAAGTATTCTCAAGTAGAGAAGCTAGCCTTAGTAGTCGTGCATGTGGTTCATATATTATGTCACTATATATTACTCTGCTAACTACCGTGGTTGTCGATATCAATACATTTGAATATTTACTTACACGATGTATCATAGGGAGGAAAAACAATAAATGGATTGTGATTCTACAAGAATTTGATCTTGATTTTTCTTCCACGAAATACAAGAAATCGCTAGTCCTTGCAAAATAGATGTCAGACTTCCCTAAGCTAGATGAGGATATTTTCCATGATGATTCATTCATTGATGAACACATCTTCCTTATCTCATCTTTGGACCCCTACTATGGAGATATTTTAATCTACCTTCAAACTTTGAAGCTTCCCCACCATCTTTTGAGAGAAGACCGACAGCGTATACGCCATCAGGACAACAACTACCTCATTATCAAAGACATGTTGTATCGTCGAGGGGTGGACCTTATTTTGCATCATTTTTTGAATCAAGAAAAGGTTGAATCCATTCTCAATGACTTCCACCATGGAGCATTTCGTGGTCACTTATTTGATCTCGTGACAACCCAAAATATATTGCGAGCTGGTTATTTTTGGCTATCAATTTTTAAAGATGGCATTGAAGAGGTCAAGGAGTGTCACCCTTGCCAGGTGTTCACTCGTAATATGTTCTTGCACCTTGACCCTATGCACCTAGTCATTACCTTCGGTCCCTTCACTAAGTGGGGGGTGGATTTCATGGACTGCAACCCATCCCTGGCTGGGGAGCATCATCACATAATTGTGGTCGTGGATTATTTTTCTAAATGGGCCGAGGCCATGCCTACTGTTAAATCTGATGGTGAAATTGCAACATTTTTCATATTCAATAAAATTATAGTATGGTTTAGAATCCTAAAGGATATTTTCACTCATGGAAGTTACTTATAGAATGAAATGATGACAAAGTTAGCATCTAGACTAGGGTTTGAACACAATCATTCATCACCCTACTATCCCCAGGAAAATGGACAAGTAGAGGCCATGAATAAATATCTAAAGACCATTTTGAAAAAAAATGTCATGTTGAATCAATCTAACTGAAATGTGATGCTTTACCCTGTACTATGGGCATNGGTGGAAGTATTTACTGTGGTTTGGTATGCCCATAGTAAATACTTCCACCGGTTTCTCACCGTTTCAGTTAGTCCACGGTGTGGATTCAATCCTTCCTTTTGAATGCAAAATCCCTTCTCTTAAGTTGGAAGTCGACCTCCTTCCTAACACGACTGATCTTGAAGAACACCTTGTACACTTAGAGCAGTTTCGAGATGCCACTGTAGACATCGAGGAAAATAAATGACATCTTAAGGTTCAATACGATAAGTCTCTTTGTCCCCGATAGTACATTGAGGGTGACTTGGTTCTTATCTATGACCAAGATAAAGAATCATTGTGGGCAATAAAGTTCAATCCCATGTGGCACATTCCTTACATTGTGAGACGTGTCCTTGAAAAAGGATCCTACGAGTTAGAAGATTATAAAGGGAATGTGTTGGAGGAGCCCAGAAATGGGTTCTACCTTAAAAGGTATTACACTTGAGCCTTCACGCTCGAGCATGGATTCTGATTTTCTTATTGATTTTTCCCTTGGTTGGAAGATGTCACAGAATATTCATTGTTATTAGGATTCACAGGTGATGTGAGTCATCATACTCAGAACATGACGTCCGCTACTTGGGTTATCTATTCACCCAAGGGACAACTAGTGTCTTTAGGTGGCAATTTTCTGGAGCCATCAATGAACAATGTGGATGAGTATAGCATCATTATAGAGTTATTGCACGATGCCATTTCACATGGTGTTCGATATATAGAAGTTCGTCTAGATTCCATATTAGTTGTATGTCAACTGAATTCCTCGGTCTCCGAATCCCAATAGTTTATCAATGTTTGTAGAAACTTCACTTGGGCTCTCATCCCTTTTATGGCCCAAAATTTATAAAGCCCAAATATTTGTAGATATTGTTGGGACCTCACATCTCTCTCTAATGCAGCATCAACCTCCTCATGCTCCCTTTCCCTCCATTCAATCACCATCCTGCAAAGGAAATACCAAATTTTGAGTCAATTTTGTCAAAAAACTTGCTCACGGAGGTGTATGTGGGCTACCCTTATGAAAATCGTGTATAGGGATTCATATACACGGGAAATATTTTCCTTGTCTACATACATGAGGTCATGTATGCAACCCAATGAACTACAGCCCAAGTACACCCTAGTTTTCAAATTACGGCCTCTAATACTCAAAAATTGACCACTAAATATAAAATTTAGACAATTTAAATGGAAGAGGATAGGATGGGAACTTAATTGGTCAAGACGGTTTCCAATTTCCTCAATCTTAGCTCCTGGAATATTCGATGGAATATTGTGGGTAAAATGGCCTAAAAATAACTATGTGGGTGAAAAACTCAAATGATATGGTAAATTTCTTGTTTTTTACTATTTGTGGAAAATTTTCAGCCACTTTCTATATTTTTTACCCTATCTTTCATATTTTTTGAAACCATATGAACTAATCGAGCAGTATAAGACCTGGTTTGAAGTGGTTTTTTCCATGCTTTCATGGATTTCTGGCATTCTTCATCTCGTTTGTGCCTCGGATAAGTATTTACCATTACTGGCATATATGGTAGGTTTTCACCCCGCTTTGCATTTTTGCATCATCCTATGACTATGATTCATATTCCCTAGGTATGAACCCAATTTTTAGTGACAGGAAACCTTCTTGTTGTTACGAGAAGTGTCATTATTAAATGGTAGAGACTTACCAAACATGGGTACCCTAGCTAGAACAATTTTGTCATTTGGTGCCCATGCAGAAGTTACTCCATAGGTCTGGGAGTCCCTTATAGTCCCGATATGACTTTGTGTTTGAATCTCATTCATATTACTCAATCTCATTCTAACCACTACTTATGGGAGTCTCATCGGGTCTTGGTTAATCTCTTTTCCGACTCCCGAAAAAAAAAAAAAATATTGTTGAGTGAACTTGTCTCTTTCACACTCATTAAATGGATTTGAAAGGATGTCTATTTTGGTATAAGTTTAACCCTTTTCCAAACCAAATAGACTACTTCAAAAAAGGAATTGTGTGGTCACCATTGGCTAGAAGAGTTCTCATGGTTATTATTTTATACTTTTTCGAGCCTAGGGGAATAAATCTACAAAAAAGGACACTTTTGAGTTAAGTTATAATTTCATCTCATTACCCTGCTTGCATTATTGATCCTAATGCCGTCTCATGCTTTCTCATTATAGGCCTTTTCCCCTAGAAATTCTCATCATTATCCAAGCAATTCCTTCTATACATCCTTTGCAACTTGACAAACACTTTACCCGTAGAGGAAACATCCCCCCGAGTGTCCATATCTTGCATTTGTTTCCCTACATTGAGAATAGGTATGTTCCACTGCTTTGAACTAGTTTCTTACTTGTGACACTCGTTTCCTCTCATGTATAATAGCATTTCTTTGACTATGAAAAGACAAAAAAGACGGGCGGGAAAAGAATATTATCTCTTATCAATAACATCCGTGTCACCTTTGAATAGAGAAAAAATTCTTAAGTCCACTTTATCCAAGTTTTTGGTTTAGCATGGCCTTAGGAAGTTGATCTCATTACTTATATTTTACTCCTTAGACTCGTCATTCTTTTAGTCCCTATGGAGAATTTGTTGATGCCTCCTCTGCCACAATTTTTTGTCAATGATCAGTGATAAGTCTATTCTACCTGAGTTATTCAATTGTCTCATGTTCTTGTTCAAAGGAATTCTAAGCATGTGTTGGCCATTCCTCATAACTCCTTAACTTTGCATGTCAATCATCCCCTTAAAATTAAACCTTAGAATCACATGAATTTGTTTTCCTACCCTGGTCCTACTTTCATCATTGGTGGGTGACCTTGAACCCAACAGATGACATCTCTCCATTGGTCGTTGAATGGGGGGTTTTCCTTGTGTTCGACGACAATAAATCTATTCACGCATTGGGATTCGGGTAGTGTCTTAGATTCCATTAGACCCTATTGGTGGTTTCCTCACCTTTTTCGATGGTTTTCATTATTGGATGCTAGTCACAGGGTCACTTTCATGTACTACTTGCATCTGGTACATGCGAGAGATGCACATGGTCATTGGTTTGTGATGGGTGTTCAATATGCACTAAGTCCCTCAATTAAATTGTCAACCTGAGTTAAGTAAACTTAGAGTTCTAGCATTGTATGTGCCAAGGTAGAAAAGCTATAGGAAGTATGGTCTAGCTAAGGAGATGGTCTATCTAAGGGTTAATCTACTTAAGCAATGACTCTTTCATTTTTATCAACTAACAAATCCTATTGATGAACTTGAACTATTTACCCTAATTAGCTTCAAACAATGAATCGATGGATTATTCCTAAAGAAGCAAATCAAACCCTACTTTGAGCAAGTTAATCTATTCAATCTAATGAGCAACAACAAGTAAGTTACTTTGATGCTTTATCTTTAAGCAAGTAAGAAATCAAACAACTAACCTATCAAAACTATTCAGCAAGTAAACTCTATTCTTAAAAAAAAAACTCATAATCATTTCTATTTTGCAAAGGAGAAATCTTAACCTACTTAATCAAAAGCGTCATGACTGTGTTTAGAAATTAATCAAAACTATTCTTAATTTGCAATAACAGGAAGTTCAAAGATGATGATTATGTATTCGGTGCATAATAACATCACGATGGCATCTGATTATTAATGATAGCTCAAGAGGGATTAATTCAATGTTGACTTCTACAGAGAAATGAAAAGTGTGAATCAAGCAATCTAACGAAAACTTTTCCATCGTAGAAGAAACATTAAATATTCTGAAAATCCATGTGATCTCTAAATTTCATGCATCAATCATCGATGATAAAAAACACTCTTATACTAATTTAAATACACTCTTATTCTAACTCAAGTAAATTCACAAGAATATTAATTTATGACTAAAAATCTTAATTCAAATTCAAACTTCTAATTAAAATCACAACTCAAATCTAAACTGAGATTTCATAAATTAAACTGGGATAATCCTATCATTAAAAATTCATATTTCAAACTAAAATGCTTGTACAAAAATAATCCAAAATCTAATTCTATACAAGCATACTAAAAAAAGATTGATAAACAGAATAGATCTATGAAAGCATAACTTGAACTGAGAATTAAATCAACTAATAAAACTTGGAATTATTTATCCATTGAAACTTGCAAAAGAAACTCTGTTTAAACTAATCCTTTGTTCTAAATACTACTCTGTTTTAACTTGCAGAAATCAATTTAACACTTTAACACACCATATAAGTTAGTATCTTGCAAGCCAGTTGCTAAGAAATAAAATACATAGCATAACAAATAAATATCTCCTATAAGAAACATGCAAAACAGGAATTAGACAATTGAATTATAAACATCAAACACAATATTAAAACTACAAAATACATAAAACAGAGAAATAAAATGAATTATAACTACACAAATGAAACACACGATCTATCTATCTAAGTATTCACCTAGACCACTAGTGGGCCCCCTAGCAGATCATAACTACTCCTCAACAGAAAATCGCAAGCTCAAATCAACACGATTCAGTCATTAACTTAAAAAATGCAGTCTGAACAAAATTTCACAGATATGTCTCAATTACACAATGAAATGTCTTCTTCAAATTTTTTCTTGTGGTCTGGCCACTACTGGTGGTATTTATAGCAATTATAGTTTGAGAGGTTGACCACTAGAAGGGTCAACCTCCTCTAAAAATGGAAACTTCCATTAAATTCTCTTTAATAGCTTTGGCTTCTAGAAAATGGATGAGCCACTTAGCGATTAGCATAACTGCCTAATCTGAGATGTCATGAACTTTGTAGTTGGATCCCATGAGGGGGCACAAAACCAAGTTCATCGATTCGCCCATCACAGGCAGCCAATACTCCAACCACCAACTCGCCTGTGCTCCAAGTACTGGATCGTGTGTCGAATGGAGTGTCGAATCTAGTACTGGATGGGGTGTTGGATGAAGTGTCGAACAAGCTACCAAATGGAGGATTGGAATGTGAATTCACCCTATTACACATAGATCACACATTATATCCTCATATACATCAAATCAAAATGAATTTAACTCGTAACCATTGCAAAACATTGATTGCACATACATGTTATAAATCCATGATGAATTGATACAAAATCCTTTGAAAACTTCTTCAAAATGGTCAATAACATATATAATAATGGCACAAAAAGGATTAAATCATCACCACAGAACAATCAAAATACAAGCCCAACATTACCCCCACACCTAAGGATTTGCAGTTCCCACTGCAAACAAAAATGAATTACCCAATATGACAAGACTTGTTGAGGAGGGGATGGATTAGCTTTAGAAGCTTCTTGTCGTGAAGACTTTGTCTTGGCCCTCTTGCGATGTTTCAATTATGTGTGGAGGCTACAATTGTCATTGGTCATTTGATCAACCAATCGTTGGGGGGAATTCACTTTTTCTTGTAATATTGCATTGTCATGGTGGAGATGCCTATCCATGGTCTTTCGCTCTTCCAACTGTTGCAACAACTGAACATTTTATTATTGTAATTTCTCAATGATGAGAGTATGATTAGATGTCCCAGAGGAGGGTTTGGATCCCTTGATGGATGTAGAGATTCTATCATCTTTGGTATCAGGTGTAGGCATCTGTGAGGTAGGAGTAACAGAGGGTTTATGAGAGGGAATGGGTTCAGATTTTACTTCTCTATCAGGCTCCAAATCTTCTGCAGAAACTTCCCTAATTCTTTTATGGGGGCTTTCAAGATCAGAAGATAATTGGATAGGATCTGAAGTGCTTGGGGGTTTTACATTAGGCTTCCCATTTGCATTCTGGGTACTTTTTTGAAAATATCCTCCTTTGAATCGATTGGATCCTATTATATTTGTAGGGACTACAGGTAAATCTTGTTGAATTGCCTCTTGTAACTTCTTGGGTTGAGGATCAATAGATGTTAAGGGCATTGGAGAATTATCAATAGAATTTTTAGTTTTCTTTCCTGATGAGGCTGCAGAGGAATCAACAAGTTTCTTGGTCTTTTGTTCAGGTAGAGAGATAACTTGAGTAGGAGGATTTAGAGTCTTTGGGGAATGAGGGTTGGATGGGGTAACAATCCCTAAATCAAGTGATTTCTTGCTAGTCTTGATTGTGAGATGGGGGTTTGAAAATTTATAGATGAATTCATCCCATGTCTTCCCCTATTTTTTCAACTCGGTTATGACAAGAAATTTGATGAGGTCATGGTGGAATAGACTGTTATGAGGATTGGGTGCATTCTTTTGTACTTGGGAAGACATATTCTCAAGGCTTTTCAATAAGTAAAAATGAAAATTCAAGGGCTTGTTAAATTGGAAATGAGTTAACATACAAAAATGGAAATATTTAAAAACAGAGTATCTACCTTCACAAGTGATAATTCTGGTAATGATGATTAGGGGGTTAATAATCTCATATTTAATCCATTATTTGGAGTACCCCTTAGCTCTAGAATCATTTTGAAACTCGGGCTTGAAAACTTTGTTGTAGCTTGGCTGTGGAAATTGGTGGTGTTTGAACCAGCGATCTCCAACTTGTGGTAGCTTCGTGGATGAGGAAATTGACTCCTCAGAGACCAAGAAGGCCAAATACCACACGCGCACCATCCTCCCATCAAACCCAAGGGACAATTGCAGTGAAACTCCATCATCGTGGCCCTGCAGACAAGCCAAGAATGGTCCCCACCCTGCGTGAAGGAAGACCTCCCTACACTCTTCAAATTTTTGGATGGCTAAGAGCTCGGCATAGGAGGAAGGCTCGTATCGTTTGGGCATGGTTATATCATGGAGGATGAGTAGAGGAGAGGAATTAGACAGAGGAGCAAATTTGAGCAGAGGATGAGTGAAATTGGGTAGAGGGTGAGCCCAACACAACGAGCATGCATGAGTGAAATAGCATTTGGAACTAACCCTTAGATTGTTAATGCACTCAAGGTGAGAATAGTTGAATTCATTGGTGAATTCATCACACACGATTTTCCATGTGTGACTATGACTGCACCGATTTTAAATTCGAAGGGTGTCCTTTGGAGGCAATTTTAATGATGAGATAATTAGATCAATGTCCAAGTCTTCGACTTAGACATTTGATCATAAAAATGCAATTAGATATTGTATAATTTAATTATCCAATGTCACTTAATCCATCTCATATTACTAGCGAACATGCAAATCAATTCAGATGATTCTTGTTTACTTGCAATTGTGGTCATTTATTGTGTGTGTGCACCTCATCTGATCCTTCATATGGTGCGTCATCCAATCGTCCACATGGAACCCCATATGGTATTCCAAATGGCACTCCATACAGAACTCCATATGTCACTCCATATGGTACTCATGTGCAAAATGGAATTTGTTCGTTTTGTAATGGATTTTTTATCCATAGCACTCAACTTAGACACTTATGATAGTCATGGTGAACAGGAGCAGAGACAGGATAAGAGTGTTCCAATGTTACTTGTTTTTTCATTGTGCTTGCACATTATAACAATTTGTTCCTCCGTCTCAAGGCATGTAACACAAATATTTAATGAACAGTCTATTAAAAAAACCAGTTAAGTGGTATGTCGAAGAAATGTACAACAAGTTTATAACACACAGTGAATTTAGAATTTCAATAAAAAAAATAGTTGTTGATATAATAGCCCATATCATGAAAACAATATGCAAATTTTTTTACAAATATTCTACTTCTTATTCTAGTGGATTATAAATAGGTATTATTGTCATTTGTCAACTCATGAAACCCCTCCCCCACTCCTAAGTATTGTGACACCTCACAATAAAAAATATAGGAAACCAGTCAATTCTCCTAATAGCCAAAGATTTACAACTTGTTAAGTGTAAAGATAAATTTCACATATGGGTCTAACAAGACGGTTAGAATATGGCCCCACCTATAGGATAGAACATCATACATATAGTTAAGAAGAGGTAGGCAAGAGATTTTTAAGATAGTCTCAAAGTTAGTTCCCAATGGAAGATTTATGGAGTTCATTAACCTTATATTAACCATACATACTTCTTGTCATCTTTATCTACAAGTAATTTCGTACATCGGGACAAGTTTAATATTTAGGAATTTTTTTTTTTTTTTTTTCCAGATTATCATCTAGCTCGCTAGGTACAATGCCCCACTGCCAGCAATCCTGTTCAATACTTTGGCAGGTTTACCTAGTCATACCACAGGCCGGTACTCGCTGCCAGCATACCTATTCAGTATCCCGACGGGTTAGCCTCTTACACCGTCAAATACTGACTCACCATCTTTTACTATTTTAATATAAGTATTTCTCTATGCAAGAAGATGGGGGGACAACTCTAAAAAAAAAAAAAAAAAAATTCTTCTCTTTTTTAGATTGGGATGGTATTTATGTTAGAGGATGACTCTCCTTTATGTATTCCTTAGAGATTGTCCTGATGTAAGGGGTAATTAAGAAGACATAGCCTATCTAAAGATATGATGTAATCAAGCATTTTTAGTGTGTAGTGGATGGTATCATTGGGAAAGAATGGAAAGGTATCTTTAGGCTCAACTCACTTTCTTATTTTTTAAGTTATTGTGATGTTTCCATGGCTAACCTCTAATCAGACCTCCTTGTTACTCTTTAATAAACATACTTTACTCACTTACTCGGGGTTCTTGGAGAAACTGTACAAGCAACCTCTAAGTTTGATGGTCAAGGTATCACTTCCTTATATCCTCTAGTGGTGAAGGTTTAAGAGAAACTACCATTAAAGATGCCTTGAGAAAAAGAAGATGGAAATATTTGCAAAAATGTGACTAATTACCGCAAGTCATTATTCAATTGATGCTTAGCAGACAACAAGGTTTAAATATAGCAATATTTTGAAGGAAAATACTTCCCTTTATGTCTCCTTGAAATTGTCTACTCCTGGTGAAATAAATACCTACAGAAATCTCCAAAATTGTCTATCAACATACTTCAAAATTATTTACATATGTATAGTTGAAAATTCAGAAAACAAATTCAAGAACAAGGGGCAACTTCCCCATATACTAAGGCCAATGCCTTGTCAGTTGACATGACCTGTAGAAAATATTCTTTGGAAATGGGTCTATGATAAAGTTTGAGTCGGTGTCTGTTTACTACGAAGGAGACTTGTCCATCATTAATTGTTTTGATTTTAACATCCCTATTGTCATACACAGTAACTACCTCGTAAGGACCCAACCACTGAGCGGTAAGTTTGCCTTTGAAATTTTTAAGTCGGGAGTCAAACAAAAAATCCCAATCACCAGGTTGGAAGTGTTTCTTCTTAATAAACTTGTCATTCCACTTGCTCCTCTGGATTTGGACTAATATTGTTCGTTGGATAACATCTTGACTAATCTCATCCAAATCATTTAATTGTAGGGCTCTTTTTTTTTTAGCCTCATCTAATTTTAATCCCAATTCTACGGCAATGTGGAAGGTCCTTAATTAGAATTTTATTGGTAGAAGTACTTGTTTCCCATACACCAGCTCATAAGGGATATGCCTAGTGGTGTTTCTCCAGGTGGTCTGATATGGCCACAAAGCCTCTAGAAGCCTATCGGCCCAATCCTGATGATGCAATTGAACAACCTTGGTTAAGATAGGTTCTAGAACTTTGTTTGTGGGCTCTACATGACCATTATCTTGTGGGTGATATGGATAATACTTGTAGTTCTTGATCCCATATTTCTCCGTTAATTCTCTCATCATCTTGGAAGTGAATTGAGTGCCTTGGTCTGTAACAATTTCATGAGGAACACCAAAGAGGGTAAATATGTCTTCATAAACGAATTTGACAATAGATTTTTTGGTAGCTTTGAATAGGGATTTTGCTTCTACCCACTTGGTGAAATAATTTGTACAAACCAAAATATAATTTTTCTTACGAGACATGGGTGAAATTGGTCCTACAAAGTCAACGGCCCATTTATCGAAAGGTTCTATCATAACTCAGGCACGCAAGGGCATTTCGTCAGCTAACGTGGGTCTTCATATCCTTTGACAGCTATCGCAACTCCTCACATACTTGGCAGCATCCTTAAAAATGCTAGGCCAATAGTAACATCAATGTCCATCATGATAACTTCTAGGCCAATGGTCCATCATGACAAATTTGTAGGATTTTGGTATATCATCTTCTCAGACACATCTAGGAATAATCAAGTCTGGACCAGTATGAAAAAGGTCATGGCCAACCCAAGAGTAGTTGGCACTTTGTGTAATAATTATACGCTTTTCATGAGGTGACAAATGAGATGGTAACTTCCTAGTAGCCAAATAGTTTTCCATATCTACAAACCATGGGGTATTTACGGAGAGGGAAAAGAGATGCTCATCTGGGAAGTTATCATCAACAGGAATATCATCATCCTCATTTTTTATGCATGAAAGAAAATCAGCTACCAAATTCTCCTTTCCAGGTCGGTCAAGGACGGTGATATTGAAATCTTGCAGTAGCAGGAGCCACCTAGTCACTCAACCATTAGTAATGGGTTTATTCATGAGAAATATAATGGTAGAGTGATATGCATGTACAAATACTTCGTAACCTGTGATGTAGTGGTGAAATTTATTGATAGCATGAACTATTTCCAAGAATTCCTTTTCAGTAACTATATAGTTTAACTCAAAAGGGGACAAGTTCTTGCTCACAAAATAAATGACATAGGACTGATGGTCTTCTTTCTGTCCTAATACTCCTCCTATTGTAGTATCAGATGCATCAGTGGATATGTGAAATGGAAGAGCCCAATTGGGCCCCCTAAGAACTGGTGCCACAGACAACTTATCTTTCAGAGTTTAAAAGGCAGTTTGACACTGATCAGTCCAAAGAAAATCAACATCTTTTATTAACAATCCAAACATGGGTGCAACATTATTTGTGAAATTTTCAATAAATTTCCAGTAGTATCCGACATGTCCAAGAAATCGTCTCACCTCTTTTTGAGTCTTGGGGGGGTGGAATTCTGACGATGAACTCAATCTTAGAAGGATCGACTTTAATACCTTCAGATGAAATGTGATGTCCTAAGAACACTCCTTCAGTCAACAACATCTCACATTTTTCATGACTTAAGGACAGGTTCATTTCTTGGCATCTGATAAGGACTTTTTCTAAATGATCTAAGGCTTCCTGGTAAGTATTGTCATATACTGTAAATTCATCCATGTATACTTCCACACAATCATGAATAAAATAAGAAAATATCCCTAGTATTTCTCATTGAAATGTGGTAGGAGTATTACACAATCCAAATGGTAAGACCCTATAGGCATAGGTGCCCCAAGGACAAGTGAAGGTAGTCTTCTCCTGATCCTTGGGTGATAATAGAATTTGATTTTACCTGCTATATCCATCTAAAAAGGAAAAGTATTTCTTTCTTGAGAGGGTATCCAAGACTTGGTCAATGAAAGGAAGAGGAAAATAATCCTTCAGAGTGGCCTTGTTAAGCTCCCAGAAATCGACACAAATTCTCCATTTCTCGGTTAATTTCTTTGGAACCACTACAAGAAGGGATACCCATTTACTATCGGAGATGGGATAAATAAATCCGACATTCAATAACTTTTGTATCTCCTCTTTTACTATATCCTTGAGTGTTGGGTTCATCCTTCTCTAAGGTTTCCTAACGTGTGTTACTTCCCCCTGGGCATTCACTTCATGTTAGTGTATTCCCAGGCGAATTCCCCTGATTGTTATTTGAGGACACTTACTAACTTCTTTTTTTGGTCTGCATCTAGTTTGGAATTTATATGTAGAAATTTCCCTAGACTAATATCGTAGGGCATGGTATAAGATGTGGCAAACTCATCTATATCGAAGATAAAATATGTCGAATACAAAATCGATGGGTCCAACTGTTCCTGAAATTCTTCCCCAAACATGTACTCAAATTGGGGGAAAGATTGTGGAAAATCAACACACATGATAGCATAAATAAATTGGTTTAGCACATTTTGTTTTGTGTTCTCTTGAAGTGCCCAGGAATGATCACTTGGCTATACGGGTTCTTCCCAATCCTCATTCTCGTATGGATATTCAAGCCACCATATATTATCTATGATTGGTTGAGATGGTGGATATATGGTGAACTTTTTTATACAGAGTCCATTTGAGATGGTCATTTCTCCCTCTCTACAGCCAATAAATGCATTGGTTGTGGATAACCAAGGTCTTTCCAAAATAATGGGATGCCCTTTGGTAGGATCCTTCGAGTGGATGACAAGAAAGTATGTTGGGTACTCCCATGAGGCTAAAGTAACTATGATATCATCCAATATTCCTTCAAGTATAACCTTTGTCTTATCTGCTAATTCCAAAATGGTTGGGGTCGGTCTAAGAAGAGGTTTTAACTGTAATTCATCCAAGGTAGTAATAGTCATAACATTGATGGTTGCCCCTATTTTTATGATATTGTTTCTGATGGAAACCTCATTAATGGTTATGGTTACTATGGGGTGCTCTAATATGTACTCAGAGAGTTCTCCTATCAAATTCACTGCTGGAGGGTCCTTCTACTTCCTTCCTGGCTTCTTAATACACAATTCTTTAACCACCTTATTGTAGATTGAAATATCATTAATGGCTTGTAGCAAGGGAATTTTGACACAGATATTATTCAAATCATTCAAGATGTCAAATTTCGGTCGAGTGGTAGGTTTCTCAATCACTAATCTTTATGGATAAGGAGGGGCCTTCATAATTTGTGAAGCTTCATTTTGGGGAAGCTTGGGCTCCTGGTCCTTAGGAATGATAACATATTCCCACGTAGTGTCATATGTGGGTTGTTTTAGGGTTTCCTCTTCTTCTTCTTCTTCCCAGATGACTACTGAAGGCCTCTACCTATCCAGAACTTTTCCCGACCTTGGTTGAATCTCCTGTAATGGAACAAGAGAAATAACATACGTCGAAAAGGCTTACATCTCAAAATTGTGAAGAGGTTGAGTGGGTTTTTTATTGGGATTAGGAACTGGTTGTGTCAGTAATAATGTTGGTCTTGGGGAGCTTGCATTCTGGTATTTTTGTGGTTGTTGTGAAATATGAGGTAAAGGTGGTGGAACAAAACCTGGCAGAAGTTGCGGGATGTTTGGTGGAAACTTAGGGTAAGGATGATTGGGCATAGGGACAGGTGGATCTTGAGGGTTTCCTTGGTTATGCCCTCCTCTCCATCCTTGAAGCCAAGTATGGTGATACTGTGTAGACCAGTTTTTCCAACTTGGTGATTTCCACTGTTGTGGTTGTTGATAGTAGGGTGGAACTTGAGGCTGTAGATTTGGGTATGTAGGCTGAATCCTAGGTTTCCATGGCCTCCTAGTTACATAAGAGGACTCCCTAGGATCCCCACTTTTGTATATGGCTAAAAAATTGGGCAATGATTGACATTTTTCAGTGGAGTGGTCCTCAGTGCAGAAGCCACAAAATGAAATATTATCTAATGGGAATTCCATTGAGGAATGCTTCCTCCTGCATCTTGGGCAGAATATGCTCATTGTTGCATTTTCCTCCTCCTGTTTCCTTTTAATATTTAGGGTGTCCCACTGGGAACCTATTGTGCTTAATATATCCATTTTGAAGTTCTCTAAGAGGTTCCCTATCTCTACCCTTGTGATACCACATGAACTAACTGGTTTTAAGTTTCTACTATAAGGATCCTGAACATTATTCCTTGTTTTAGCTCTACTCCTTGAGTAATTCTTACACATTTCATAGATTTCAGCAAATCGTTTATGGGAGATGTCACTTGATGCCATCAGGTTAGTTATCTCTATGTATTCCTCTGAAATTCCTTTAAGGAAAAGATCCCTGACTGCATCATCTTGAAGATCATGGTACTTCGATTTTTGTGATATATAAGCAAACCATTCCATATAATTCTCGATATTCTCATCCTCTAATTGTTGGATTTTGAAAATATCATTACGAGAATCCTTGGACTTGCAGTAGTCTTGTTATTTCTTAAGAAATATATCTTTCATGGCTTCCCAAGACATAATACTGGACTCTCCCAACCCCATGAACCATGTTAGTGTAGAGTCCTTGAGGGTGGCAAGAAAAACTTTTAGTTTTTGGGCATATTTTAGTAATTGTAGCTCCTACACAAGATGCCAAACTCAAACAAGAGGGTATCCGGGTCTTCGCTTCTTTTACTGTAAAAGGTGGGCACTGCCGAGAGTGGAATGTTTTTCCTATTGGCATTCTATGTGGTTTCCAAAATTGGAAACCCGAAGGTGGTTTTAGTTTGGTTTCCAACTTCTTATCCCTCCTTGTGTCTTACATTGTTGTGATCCTCCTGATCATCCATACTAGTTGGTTTCCAAAAAGAGAGTACCTAAATGGTTTTATCCTTAAATATAACAAAGTATCCCAAGGTTCTTTTCTAAGAAAGGCATCCCTTTGATGGGAAGGTCTTTCTACTACTTGGATGTCTAGGACTCTACTCGAGTCGGTTGAAACTATTGGTGCCAAAGTTTTTGTTTCGACTTGGGAAACAATTATATTGGTTGAACTACCAAACTAAGTATTCACCTATTTAGGGTCTATGATGTCTATAAATTTAGGGTCTCCTGATGGTGGTGAAAAAGGAAGGTTTTCTTGGTTGGTTCTATGGAAGGCCTGAGTGGTCTTGCCTCTTGTCCCACTATTATTGATACTTCAATTTTATGCTCTATAGTACTCCCTGTTTTGGTCTTTTTAGAGACTTCTTTAGATCTTTGGTTTGATATAACCCCTACTTTTCGGTATCGATCTGTAGAATTTATGAGTGGAGTGTTCCTTCCCTTAAAAATGTCAAAAAGAACCTTGGTCGAAAATTTTGGTTTGGTTTTAATGTATCTGCCCTTTGGGTCCCTAGGTTTGTTCATGAAAACAAATAAAAAGAAAAACTACCTTTGGGTTTGGGGGAACCTGCTATAACAGATGCACAATTTCTTACCTCTCGTCTTAAAGTTCCCTCGCCACCAAACTAATGATAAGGTTCATAAATGATCTATCTCCTAACTATTTCCTACCTTAAGACAACTCCCCAGCAATGGTGCCAAAAATGATGGGTTTTCTATATGCACTAAATCCCTTAATTAAATTGTCAACCCGGGGTAAGTAAACTTAGAGTTGTAGCACTGTATGTGCCAAGGCGGAAAATCTAGAGGAAGTATGGTCTAACTAAGGAGATGGTCTATCTAAGGGCCAATCTACTTAAGCAATGTGTCTTTCATTTTTATCAATTTACAAATCCTATTAATGAACTTGAACTATTTACCCTAAGCAGCTTCAAACAATGAATCAATGGATTATTCCTAAAGAAGAAAATCAAACCCTACTTTGAACAAGTTAATATATTCAATCTAATGAGCAACATCAAGTAAGTTACTTTGATCTTTTAGCTTTAAGAAAGTAAGCAATCAAACAACTAACTTATCAAAACTATTCATCAAGTAAACTCTATTCTTAAAACAAAACTCATGATCATTTCTATTTTGCAAAGGAGAAATCTTAACCTACTTAATCAAAAGAATCATGATTGTATTAAGAAATTAATCAAAACTATTCTTAATTTGCAATAACAGGAAGTTCAAAGATGATGATTGTGTCTTCGGTGCCTAATAACATCACGATGGCATATGATTATTAATGATATCTCAAGAGGGATTAATTCAATGTTAACCTCTACAGAGAAATGAAAAGTGTGAATCAAGAAATCTAACGAAAGCTTTTCCATCATAGAAGAAACATTAAAAATCCTGAAAATCCATGTGATCTCTAAATTTCATGCATCAATCATCGATGATAAAAAACACTCTTATACTAATTTAAATACACTCTTATGCTAACTCAAGTAAATTCACAAGATTATAAATTTATGACTAAAAATCTTAATTCAAATTCAAACTTCTAATTAAAATCACAACTCAAATCTAAACTGAGATTTCATAAATTAAACTGGGCTAATCCTATCATTAAAAAATCATATTTCAAACTAAAATGCTTGTACAAACACAATCCAAAATCTACTTCTATCCTAGCATACTAAAGCAAGATTGATAAATAGAATAGATATATGAAAGCATAACTTGAACTAAGAATTAAATCAAGTAATAAAACTTGCAATTATTTATCCATTGAAACTTGCAAAAGAAACTCTATCTAAACTAATCCTCTATTCTAAATACTACTATGTTTTAACTTGCAAAAATCAATTCAACACTTTAACACACCATCTAAGTTAGTATCTTGCATGCCAGCTGCTAATAAATAAAAGACATAGTATAACAAATAACTATCTCCTACAAGCAACCTACAAAAGAGGAATTAGACAATTAAATTATAAACATCAAACACAATATTAAAACTACAAAATACATATAATAGAGAAATAAAATGAATTATAACTAAACAAATGAAACACATGATCTATCTATCTAAGTATTCACCCAGACCACTGGTGGGCCCCGCAGCAAGTCGTGGCTACTCCTCAATAGAAAATCGCAATCTCAAATCAACACGATTCAGTCATTAACTTAAAAATTGCAGTCTGAACATAAGTTTCCAGAGATGTCTCAATTACACAATAAAATATCTTCTTCAAATTTTGTCTTGTGGTCTAGCCACTACTGGTGGTATTTATAGCGATTACAGTTTGAGAGGTTGACCACTTGAAGGGTTGACCTCCTCTAAAAATGGCAACTTCCATTAAATGTTCTCTAACAACTTTGGCTTCTAGAAACTGGATGAGCCACTCATCGATTAGCATAACCACCTAATATGAGATGTCATGAGCTATGTAGCTGGAGCCCATGAGGGGGCACAAAAACCAGATCATTGATTCACCCATCACATGGCCCCAATACACCAACTGCCAACTCGCCTGCGCTCCAAGGGTTGGATTGCGTGCCAAATGGAGTGTCGGATTGTGTACGAGATGGGGTGCTGGATGAATTGTCGAACAAGCTATCAGATGGAGGATTGGACTGTGAATTTGCACTATTACGCACAGATCGCACATTAGATACTCATAAACATCAAATCGAACTAAATTTAACTCAAAACCAATGAAAAACATTGATTGCACATAACTGTTATAAATCCATGATGAATTGATACAAAATCCTTTGAAAACTTCTTCAAAATGGTCAATAACATATATAATACTGGTGCAAAAAGGATTCAATCATCACCACAAAACAATCAAAATATGAGCCCAACAGTTCGTGAACATCCAATTCATTCAGGCTCTTCCTAATAATCAAGCTATTTCTTTGTACCTCGTGATGGATGATGAGAGATGCCTTAATGCTCTCCTTTCAGCGATTCTCCTTCCATCTACTTCAAATCATCTATTATGGAATCGAGATATAGATTTATATGAGTTCCTAGAGGCTTGCATTCATTAATGGTAGGTTCTCCCACCATCGATAGGTGGGAATACATTACTGTCTCCTTATTGATGGATTCTTAAAGTGTTCGACCTCAACACCCTTATTCACACTTGTTGAATGTACTCGGTGCCTTGACACCTACTTTCGTTATCAGTGGGTTGTCTCTTCTTTGTTAACGATATACCTCAATGACCGGTAATCAAATGAAGTCTCATTGTGTTCGACTTCAAATCCTTTATTCACACGATGTAGACTTTCACCTTCGATGGATAGTGTAGAAGACCTCCAATTCACAGTAGCGGGATTACATAATTGTTGTTGTCATTCATCGAAATAGTACCTATATGACTTTAGTGATCATGGAAGATCAAATTGTACTCTATTGTATACAAATATCTTCAGTTTATTTTGAGACTGGACTCCACTGTGTCTTGTTCGTGACTTTGATGACCTATGGCATATGCCTACTTTGTATTGTGTATTCATAGCCATGAACAACTATTTGTTATATATCCACATGGATCTATAGTGTAATCCAGATTAGCGACCATGTGTATAGAGTCAATATGAATTGTAATATTCTCATGAGTAATTATTTTTCTAGCTGGGTCCTCATTACTCCACTTCTGGGAATTATAATTTATTTTGGCCATCGCGAATACTCCTCTAACCTCACACATTAGGGGGAATCTGTTATAGAAATTTTTTCCACACTTCATGCATCTTGCTTTGATGGCCTTCCCTTTCTCTATGCAAACTCAAGTTCCCATTTTTGTTCATTCCAAAGTAAAAATTTCAATTTTTTGTATATATATGTGGGCCACAATTAGACAGCTCGTGTATACACAGGTTTCTCCATTGTATCCTGCGTACATCAGGTTTTGTGCTCAAAAATTAAAAAATATGTCGGTTTTCCATGCCATGTCATGAGATCCATGATCCTTGTCCTTCCATATATAGGAAACTCTTTGATTCGACCCCTCAATTCCATTTGGAGGATATAAATTGGGCCATATACAAGACTTGAACACATACATCATTGAAAGCAAAGACACTCTAGAGAAATTTTACTTCATATTGAGTCTGCATCCCTTTGTCCTTGAAAGTTTGAAATTCTTGTGTCCATCCCCCAAGTTCTTCCTATCTTGAGAAGGAGAAACTCAATTACTCCTACTACTTGTGAGCTTGCCTTTCTGGAGGATTGAAGTGGTGAAGGCCCAGCTGGAGGGACTTATTTTATCGGTTCTGATATGTGTCATTACAAAAGTTTGTCGCCTATGTACTTTTTTTATTACATTAATAGAAATACTATTTTCTTGTCCAATCATATGTTGAGAATATTTGTATTACTTTCCATGGGCATATTTCTTATACATGTAATGGATTATGCTAGTTTCTATGCTAACATTCTATATAATTTCTATATACTTGTGTATCTTGGTTGTTGAGGACAAGTTGTAGGCATCAAGATTTCGGTCCTGAGCTCAATTGTGGTCTTCTTAGGACGTCCGAACGAGGTAGGATTTTATCCTTCTCTTGTTAGCATTTGTTTTTATCTAGCATACTTGAGTTTAGAGTTGATTTATGGGTGTCGTTTCGTCTGTTGTGGTTTACCCCTTGCCATATATATTTTACTCATAACACAAACATACATGGAAAAACTTATTGAAAAATCAAGAAGAATGAAATATGATGAAGAAAGTTAAGCATCCTAATTCACAAAATCTTGGAAATGAAAAACTCACTTCATGCAAACTCTCCACCATTGCAAAAACTCTTGACTGCAAACTTCCAACCATTTGAATATGCTTCTTTTTCTCTTTTGTAATCTCTTATTGATCTTCTTGAAATTGCATTTCAGTTAGGGTTTTATTTTCCTTTTTTAAACTTGAACTAAGATATCAGTGCCATCAATTGGGACCCACTTTATAAGCTTGGGAATTTCTTTCAATAAACAATTTTCCAAAAGTAACTCGTCGCCAAGCTATAAAATAGTCCCAACTATAATTTAACTTTTAGGGAACTATAGTCATGATTTCAGCCATGGAAACCAATTCCATTTTTTTCTTCCCATCTCTACCTTTCCATCAAGTTATCATTTTCTCAATTTGGACATTGAGCTCAAAAGTTACGGCCTTTCGAAGATGGAGACTTAGCCACCATTGATTTATCCACATGATTTTTGAGCCCTTGATTAAAATCCACCCCATTTATCCCACATGTATTCAGGAATAGTTATCATACATGTTTATAAGCAAAATGCATCCCCATATTATTTACGTGTGAAATAGAGAGAACCGTTGAGCACTTTGTAGCTTGTGCATAGTGTAACTTTTGGTTTCCACATCATCACCCAATCATTAGGCCAAATCACTTTCCCATTCATTTGTGTGTCCAATAAATATCATCCATGTGTCACCTAGGGGTAGGTTCACTTCACTACCATGTTTCACAATGTAATATGTCCACCTCACTTCCATGTGTCACCGATGGATAGTTCCACCTTACTTTCATGTGTCCCAATATGGTAGTTCACGTCATTGCCACGTGTCCCAATGTGCCAAATGAGGGGAAAGGGATAAAACTTAGGATTATAATGAATAATTACATGAAATAATGAAATTGAAAAATAGAATTACCTAGAAATAGGGAAATGCGGAGGTAGGGTAATGTGGGTCGGTAAAAAGACTAAGTAAAAATGACTAAGTGTTGAGACTTGGAGGGTTGCAGAAATTAGAATTACCTAGAAATAAGGCAATGTGAAGGTAGGGTAATGTGGGTCGATAAAAAGACTTAGTAAATTTTACTAAGTGTTGTGGGTTTATGTAGAAAAATCATAATATGGGCTCCTCCATCTGCATTCAAAAGTCAAAAATAAATTAAGAATAAGATTCAGTAAAAACTAAGTGTACAACTCAATAAAATGACTAAGTCATGAGGGTGCAATTTGGGTAATGTGGAAATGGGAAGTGAAAATTGAGTATTTTGGGTTGCAAGAATAGGAGTATTTGCTAAGTGTAAAACTTAGTAGAATGACTAATTCATAAAGGTGCAATTTGGGTAATATGGAAATGGGAAGTGCAAATTTAGTATTGTGAGATTGTGGGTTTTCGGACTTGGAGTATTTGCAAGTGAGGGATAGATTGGTCTCCCTCAACGAGACTTCCACAACAAAGAAAAATTGGATAAGTGTTGGGATTATTAGGTGGGGAAAAATAACTAAGTATGGATCATGGATAGTAGTGTGAAAATGACTAAGTATGGGAGAGTGGAGAGTAAGGAAAATGGTTTAAATGGATAACTACGGGGAAACAGAATGTGGGGGAAAATTGGCATATCTTTGGCATATGACCTATGTTTTAGTTTTAGATTTCATAAAATATTGGATGAAGCTAAGGTATAACACTATTCAATGAGAAGATGGACATGAGATATTTATTTCTTTTAGAATTTTTTTTCTCATCTTTTTGTTTCAAGCATAAACCATCCCTATTGGCATTTCATGATGAAGAACTAAAACACTTAAGATGATTTAAAACTTATTCAGTCTTCATGATTAACAGGTGAGGGTTATTTGGCACTTTCCAAATTTGAAAAAATAAATAGTCTCCATTTGAAAGAAGCACATGTTCACATATTTGAATGGAGAATGTGCATTAATTCACAGGCTACTAACAAGAATACTATCAAGTATTGATTTCCCTTACCAAGAATGGAAGACCTCATGGATTGCTAGAGTGGGGAAAAATATTTTTTAAAGACATATTTGAAGAGTGGATACCATCAAATTCGGATAATATAAGGAGATGAGTGGAAGACAACATTCTACATGAAGGATGGACTATTTGAATGGCTAGTTATGCCATTTGGATTAACCAATGCACCCATTAATTTTATGATATTGATGGACGAGGTCTTGAGGGCATTTCTAGGAAATGTTTTCATCGTGTATCTTGATGAAATTTTTGTTTTTAGCAGATCTAAGGAAGAGAAATTAGTCCATGTTAAGCAAGTGTTGGAAAGGTTGAAAGTAGAGAAGCTGCAAATTAACTTGAAAAAGTGTACTATCTTGCAAGAAGAGTCAGTTTACTTAGGTTTTGTAGTTTCCAAGGAGGGTTTGAAGATGGATCTTGAAAAGGTAAAATCCATTATAGATTGGCAATTTCCTGGATGTACGTTTGATGTAAGGAGTTTCCATGGTTTGCGAGTTTTTACCAAAATTTTATTAAAAAATTTAGTGGGATTTGTGCACCACTCACTAAGTGTATGAAGAAGGGATATTTCCAGTGGACATCAATAGCAACAAATTCCTTTGAAACCTTGAAGAAGAAGGTAACTAAATAGCTAGTGTTAGAACTTACATATTTCAATAAGGCATTTCAAGTACATTGCGATGCAAGTGGTTCAACAATTGGAGCACTCTTGGGTCAAAATGGTAATTTGGTAGCATTCTTTAATGAGAAGTTGAATGTTGCTAATAAAAGGTAATATATCTATGATTAAGAATTCTATGCCATTGTTCAAGCCTTGAAAAAATGGAGATACCATTTGCTACTAAAGGAATTTGTGTTGTTTACGGATCATAAGTCCCTACATGACATAAATAGCTAAGGTAAGATGAATCAGAAGCATTTGAAATGGGTGGATTTTTTTACAGAGTTTCTCATTTTTTTTAAAACATAGATCTGGAAAATAAAATAAGGTTTTCGATGCATTAAACCAAAGGGTGATGTTGTTAAATACCATGTGTGTTGAAGTTGTTAGTTTGGATAGCATGAAGGAGTTGTATGAAGAAGACGCGGATTTTGCAGAGGAATGGAAAGCATGCAAAGAACCATGGGGTACAAATATGACACCATATTTATATTTCCACATATAAGAGGGATTCTTATTCAAGCATCATAAATTGTGTATTCCATGGAATTCTTTGAGATTAAACCTCATTCAAGTGTTGCATAGCAGAGATTTATGTGGGCGTTTTGGAGTGGATTAAACCAAGGAATTGGTAAATGAAAAGTATTTTGTCCTAGTATCAATAAATATGTTAAGAAATTTGTTGAGTGCTATAGAATTTGTCAATTAAACAAGGGGAGAAGTCAAAACAATGGGTTATAGAATCCTTTATCTGTACCTGAAAAGTTGTAGGAAGACATAAGCATGGATTTTATTTTAGCATTGCATAAGACACAAATAGGTCATGATTTAGTGCTAATGGTGGTGGAGATATTTTATAATATGGCACATTCCATACCATGTGTTGGATGCAGGCCTAGCCATGAAGAAAGTCTATTTTTGGAGGAAAATCATGCAAGAGGGAAAAGACAGCTGGAAGAAAAAGCAGCATGTGTAAGAGAAGAAGGCGAAGCGCGCATGCAAGGAAGACCTAACAAATTTAGGGTTAGGGTTTTTTTAATACATTTTAATGGCTGGTGAGTGAGGGGAGTAGTGATTGAGTGACTCGATAGGTGACAGAAAGAGAGATTGATAGGGAGGACACACATGGAGAGAGTTGTAAGAACTACATGAGTCATTTAGCTGGTGACTGAGGGGAGTAGTGAGTGACTCGATAACGAGAGTTAGATCACAGGCTAAGGAGCTTGGTGTGATCTAGTCAGCCTCACAGGCATCGAGGATCCTATGGAAAAGGGTGAGACCTAGGATTGTAACCATGTGCAACGCGATATATTTATGAACTATAATACAAGCTTAAGAGCCAGATCTTTGTGGACATAGCCCAGGAGGGGGTGAACCAAGGTAACACTATGTTATGTAAATGGATATATGCGTATGTATGTCGTACTAATTGATGAATGTTATATGAATGATGTAACTAAGTAGATCTGGTATTCCACATGCATGCATATAAAGGATGTTATAACTAAATGTTAGACTGAATGAATCAAGATTACAGAACAAAACCACAGATCTCCGCTTAGTCTCAGGTTGCAAACACCTAAGTATTTCAGCCACCCATAGAGCTATCTTGGGTGAGACTGCATAGTACACTATGCATGTTGCGTTGCCTTCTGGTTTACTAGAGGGGCCGATAGTTTAAAGGGATTTTGTTGGGATTCTTATTAAATATGAACCAGAGTCAATCTAGAATGGTAAGGTAAACTCATAACAAACCATAAACAACCCCCTAGACCAATATTAGAGTAGATCAAACCAAAAAATGGTTTTGTTTCCAGTTGATTGGAAGAAAATGGGATTGAGTATATGAGATTTGCAGAGGACGCGTCAGAAGAATGTCAAACAAGACCTTAAGAGAATGAGAATATGAAAGGGGATGTTGAGACCGTAGAATACCATGAAGGCAGAGATAGAAAATCAGTTGAAAACAAAGGAGATGGATTTTGCGTAGAAAAATAACAGAAACCCAAAGTTGACACCACGCAAATACCTGGACAATTACGTATTCACCGACTTGCATGGAGTATTTTTCTGTGATTTCCCACACATATTGTAGGAGTGGATAAAAAGATTGAAACACAAGCATCCTACAAATCAGATCAGACAACTAGAATGGAACCCTAAATATATTGCACAACTACAATGAGTTGATAATAAGTTTATGCACACAATATATTTCTGGTTAGACAACATTGTTATCAAATTTATCAAAGATTTTGCAGTAGATACAACACAATTGAAGAGTTATTGAAAGGACCTCAAGGTAGGTACACCAGATCGCTATATACTTCCATTAAGATATTACTATATAACAAAGGGGTAATGACAATGGAGCTAGACAACTAAACTTCTCTACGTGCATGGGAGAAGGGGGGAAGCACTCATAGAGAAACGATAAATGGAAGGAAAAGGGGATAAAGGAAAGAAGGAAGAGACCTTAGACCGAATTATGATGGACAAAGACCATATCAAGTGGATCATGGCAATAGATGGAAAGATGCACATTAGAGTACCCTACCAATATAAGACGAAAACCAAGAAGAGAGTCGTAGCTGCGAGGGAAGGCTTGGACAGTGATGAAGAGGAGGTAGAGGATCTTCGTGCCGTGGAGAATATTGAGGAAATATTGTGCATAACATATGAGAGGAAGATGAGAGGTAAAAGAGTGGAAATAGAAGGCAACACTTCTATCCATATCAATGGCAGTGTGGAACCCATAAACCCATGTGTGAATAATACACCAAGGAGAACACCACCATCTAGACAACCGAATTTTGGGAGAAGGAAAATAGCAGAAAGTACATATACACAAGAAACAATCCCTTGTTATCATGTAGCTGATTTATCCTAAGTGCCTTTAAATTCGATTCGACAAGCATTTTGGCCAAACCCTGCCCTTTGATAATTTTAGTTGGTTGACTTCTAGGTCAAACTCCTAGATCTTAGCTAACCACCTGCCTCTTCTTCTGTCGTTGTCTGGTTGCACAAGGATATCTTTAACAGAGCTAGAGGGTACATAAGCAATGATTTTTTAGTGCAACATGTAAGTTCTGAAAGCTTTGAGAGATTTCACCATTGCATAGGCCTGTTTCTCTAATATATCATATTTCAACTCGGCATCTCTGAGACTTTTGCTAAAAAATGCAATAGGCCACTCAAAAATTTCCTCATTTTTTTGTAACAATACAACTGCGATAGTATGTTCTGAAGCAAAAGAAAAAATCAAAAACTCTTTTGTGTAATCTGGGCTCGCCAAGACTGGTGCTTCACTTATTACTTTCTTGATGTGTTGAAACGAGGTGTTGGCCTCACTTTTCCATTTCATTTCACTGCCCTTTTTGAGCATATATGCTATCAATTTCACAATTTTAGCAAAATTAGGGATGAATCTCCTCAAGAAATTTATTTTTCCTAAAAAAGACTGAATTTCTTTTACATTTCTAGGAAAATTTATAGTATCTATTGCCTCAACCCTTTTTGGATCGATTTTGATTCCATCTTTAGACAAGATATGGCCCAAGAGTTTACCTTCTTGCATTGTGAAATGAGATTTCTTGGGAGTGAGTGACAAACCAAAGTTTCGACATTTCTCAAAGGTTTGTTTGAGGTGCATTAGATGTTCTGCATCAGATTTAGATAACACAGTGAGGTCATCAAGATAGATAACAACGAACTTGTCTCTCTCACCCACGAAAGTGATATCCATGGCTCGCTGAAAAGTTGCCCCTGCATTGATTAAACCAAAATCCATTTTATCATACATAAAAGTACCCCAAGGGGTAGTGAAAGCAGTTTTTTATTTATCGTCCTGATGCACTGCGGTCTGATTGTAACCTGAAAAACCATCAATCATAGACATCTTGTTAGCTCCAACTACTTTTTCTAAAATGTGATCCATCTTAGGTAATGGGTAATTGTATTTGAGTGATGATCAATTCAAGTTTTTGAAATCGACACACAGTCTGATCTCGTCGTTTTTTTTTCTCACTGGGACTAAATTAGCTACCCACTCATAGTATCTCAGTGGGACTATGATTTTAGCATCCAGGAGTTTTTTTACCTCTTTTTCTATCACCAGTAATAAGATAGGGTTAATCTGCCTGAGTTTCTACCTAAAAGGTTTGACACTTGGTTTTAATGGAATCTTATGTTCCATGATAGTCATATCGTAAGTTCTCAACTCGTCATAAGACCAGGTAAAAACATCTTTGTATTTTTTAAGCAACTCAACATATTTACTCTTGATTTCGGGAGACGGGTACCTGGATACTTTAACTAACCTAGGACTCTCTTCGGTACCTATATTGCAATCTTAGACTTCTTCCAGCTGAGGTTGTAAGGTAGTCTTCAAAGGGATGTCATCATGATTAAAGAGCCTTTATAAGGGAATCAATCCCTTGGGTATTTGATTTTTTTTAAAACCAACATACGGTGATTTGTGATTTTATCTTGGAACTCTTGGGGGTCTTCCCCTTCCTACATGATCCAAATAGGATCATTCTGGTTCACTTGGTCAGCATGTGTTTCGGTGAACTCGTCTACTGTTTCTAAAAAATTTCAGAGTTGTTCGTCATCCTCAAAGACTTTCCAATGCTGTATGTTATTGGGTATAGAAGGCCTATGTCTCATTTGTATATGATATTTGAGTTTGAAAGCAGTGGGAGGTGCAAAATTCGAAGCAACTTTGGCTAAGGCATCTGTCTGTTGATTTTTAGCTCTCGGAATGAAGTGAATATTAACAAAAGAGAAAAAAATTTCGATTAGGTCCCAAACAAAATTTCGATATGACCTTAATCTAGGATGTTTCACCTGGTACTGGCGATTGACTTGTTTCACGATTAACTATGCATCACCAAAAACTTCCAAGTTTTTAATTTTCATTCTCTTAGCGGCCTCTAACCCTAACACTAGAGCTTCGTACTCACATACGTTATTAGTGTGGTTAATGTTCCACTGTAGTCTATAAGAGAAAGGGATAATTAATTGGTTATCAGGTGCCACAAAAATTACTCGAGCCCCAGCTCCAATATAAGATGAGGCACCGCCAAAAAACATTTTCCAAACACCAGTGCTATATACATCTTGTTATATTTGTTCTTTCTCTTTTTTATTTCCTGTACAACTTTCTTCTACACATGCATCAACATCATCATCTATAGATAATATACAATTACCTAAATCATGATCAATAATATATACAGGATAATTATTTGGGCTGAGAGGATCACTAACCGTAAACGCTAACCTGGTTTACCTGTACAATCGTGTGAACTGTCCTCCGAAAACTGGAATCGTTGTGTACGTCATATCAAGTTGAAGAGAAACTCCAAGTTTAGTACCCCAGGGCCGAGACAAGAGCATGCCATATTTCATAGGTATATCTACGACAACCACATCCATTAAAACACTTTTTGTAGGTACCTGTGCAAGATTTACGACTAAGTATTTTATCATGCCTATACACTTGACTTTCCTTGAGTCAAATGAATATAAATCTCCATAAGGCCTGGTGATTTCTAGGTAGAGTTTGTCTATGATTTCTTTAGGCATCACATTGTGAGAGGCCCCGGAATCTAACATGGAGTTATGGAGTAGATGGTCGAAAACTATCAAAGTGATGTAGAAAGGAGCAATGGTGTCTCTAGAACCTTCGAAGTGTGGGCCAAAAATTATGTTAGGCTTATCACCTTCTAAGTTAATAACATCATCCTGACTTTCATTTTCTGAAAAACTATTCATTTTATCAATTTGTTTTCGGTATATGGGGTTTTTGGCTAGTTCAACAAGGGGAATAGGGATTTTGATCTTATTGATTTCATTCTCTAGATTAAAACTTCCAATGGTTTTTTTAGTTTCCATGGTTTGAGTCTCCAACCCTTTCTTTTCAGCTTTCCTGGGTTGAGGGGCCTTTGTTTCAGTAATAGGGGTGTTTATTTTCTATGTACTTAAGGGTGGTGTCTCCGCTGTCTTTGTTTTAATAGACTATATGTTAGCGGTTTGAGTCCCTTCAGTCTATTTTTCAGTGGTTTTTTAAACTTCTTGGTCAGTTTCAACCCTCGACAGTATCTTTTTAACTGGAGCGGTTGTGGAAACCTTGATTATAGGTCTTAGGTTGTATTTCTGGTGGAGCTCAGCCATTATACCATCTGTTATTCTGTGATAAGTTGAATCTTCAGAAACATTGATGTTCTTGTTACTCTCAGTCCTATTCTCTATATTCAAATACCTTTTGTAATCGTGTCTTGTTATATAAGGTTGTAAGCAGTCATCGCCAAGATTGTTCATATCCTCTTCTAACTCCTCAAAATCCTCTACATCTTGTCCTCCTATAAAGTTTTCACTTAAGGGTTTGGATTCTTTGATCTTCATTCTTAATTTGTTTTTGGTGGTTTTGAAGATTAGGGTTCTTCCTGAACTCCTTTCTATGGTAATGTTCATTCTTATCTTGATCTAGTTCCATTCTCGATATTTTGTTTGACAGTTCTTTGATGATTCTATCCATATCATCCATTTTATCGTCTAACGATCTCCCTGATCCAGAGGGTCCTCCTTGCTCCCTGTATCTCCTTATTTCTTTATTTCCAGTCTCAAATTTGGTTTTCATCTTCCCTGATGCCATCATGTTAGATTCGATTTCCAAGGCATCATCTTTCATCTTGGTAAGATCAATTGATCTTCTCTCCCTTAATAAAAGGGAGAAGTCGGGGTCAAAAGCTTCGGCGAAAGTCACTTTCACTACAGGTTGTGAGGGTTTAACCTTGGTTGGGATCTTATTATACAATTTATTGAATCATTGGGTAAACTCTAGGATTGTTTCGGAGTTTTTCTTTCGAAGAGCCTTGAATTCGGTTAGATAATAAAGATAGCCTTTCCGCTCACCCCACTGTCTGATAAAAGCATTTTCAAGTTCATCGTATGAAGGTATAGATTCGGCTGCTAGTCCTCAAAACCAAGTTCTTACCTTCCCTTCAAAGGTTTGAACCAAGAGTCTGGAGTAAACATCTTCATGTTCCAATCCAAGAATGTCAGTGAATTAATCAAAAAAATTTATGTCTTCAGTTGTCGTTAAATTTCCTTCTCCCATGAACTTAGGTAAGTTTTTCATGTAATTTTTTGGTAAGTCATGGAGAGGGACTGGTAGAACCAGAGGGGCATATATTGCAGCAACCTTTGCAAATATCTGAGGAGGCGGTACTTGGCCTCCTGCTCCTCCTCCTAGACCACCTGCGGCAGCACCTCCTGCCCCACCTACCCCAGCCACGACCATTGTGGCTTTAGCGGTAAATTTTTGGGGGTTATAAGGAAGGGTTTCAAGAAATTGGTTATTGACAGAGATGAAACTTGAGAAAAATGAGCTTGGGGAATGTGGACTAGTTCCTTCATAATCACAGGTGAAAATATAGGAGAATCAACAAAAGTTGAATCGAGATATATAGGATAATTGTTTGAGTTTTGAGAGGTGGGAAAATGAACCTCGAGAAGCGAGGGGGGGTCGTTTGCAACAGGAAGTTAGGTAGACCTTCGTTTTCTATTGGTATGGAAAATGGCCGAGAAAGCTTCGGTCTTAAAAACAGGCAGAACCAAATTTGATTCCGGGGTTGTAACTTTACCAGCGGACTATTTCCTGTTAGGGGGTGGAATACTTGATTCATTGTGTTGATCTTCGGATTCAGACTGTGTAAGTTTAGGTTGATAGTTTATATTTTTCGATGAAGTAGTCCGTCGAAAGTATCTTCTTGATTTTAGAATTTTTTCTGGGTCGGAAAAAGGCGAAATCTGCTTGTCGTCTAGATTTTTCCTTGTGTTCTTCTGGTTAAGAGCCAGTTTAAACAATGTGGAGTCGCCAAGTGAAAAATAAAGGTATCCTTATAAGGTTTACAAACTTTGTTCACTATCAAAGAAGGAAAGTGTCAATGTCATTCTTCCCAAGGAAAAAGGCTTCATTTCTTCATTCCCCGACGACAACGCCAAAAAGATGTTGTTCCTGAGTTTATACTTTAAGTCTCTAAAGTATAATGTCAAAGCATCTGAAAAGATAGAGGAATTTGAGGACACAAAAATCAATGATTAAAAGATGAGGACTATAGTTGGTTTCTCAACTGTCTTTGTCGGAATTCTCAGTTTTCCTGAATGTTGATATCTCTCTCAATTGTTTCCCATGAACATTCTAACTCAACCCGATTATTTGTTGTTTGTAAGATGGTGTTAAATAAATTTAGAGCAATGTTGGTTTGATATGAAAGACCAGGTTCGATGTTAGGCTGCCTTGAAACTGGTACTGTCATGAAGGATAAAGGTAAAGGAGATATAATCCTATGTTTTCTTTTTTAGGCTTTGTTATCTCTATTTCACAATGTAAAGAGTATGATTTTAAAACAGGAATTAATAAGATGACTGAATCAAAGGTCGTTTCTTGTATCTAAGTCAAATTTAAAAGAAGGGAAACATGCATAAGATGAGGAAAAACATAAAGCTATTAACAAGGTGAGGCATCAATTTAAGAGGAATCTCACGTTGTAACTGAGAACTATGAAACAAGAAAAATATTAATGAAGCATATGATATTGAAATCTAAACATTTTCAAGTCTTGTACCTGTTGATAACCGATACAGAGGAAAAACTGTAAATAATTTAAATAACAAGAATAATTATTTCCACAATAGAGGTTGTACTAAATTGTAGTCAAGCGTTCATCAATAAAATATATGAAAGAAACATGAAAAGATAGGGGAACACATAACTCAGACTTGACAAAATCTAGAATCTTCAATCTGCATTTCTATTAATTCAGAGTCTATTTAAAATGACTTCGTCACAATGACCTTTTTAGAGAAATAAAAAAGCCTTTCTTCAGTCTTCTCCCCTTCTATTTATACAAGATCATCAATACTTGATGGTTAGAGATCTCCTACTTTTTAGGGGAAAAAATAGTTACAAAACTACAACCTTAACCGTTGCATGATTAACTTTTTGTTGGTTTATCATTTCAAAAGTATAATCTTTCGAACGATACTTCACTATTTAGTTGAAGTCTCTCCTTCTTTTGAAGTTATACATTCAATACACTTCTCCAAAAAATGGAAAAAATTTCTGGGTGGTGTCGGAAGATCTTTAGTTTCAAACAAATAAAACTTTCTTTGTACCTTTGGAAACTAGTCTTCAAAACCTTTATTAGCAAACCTGATCACTTGCAACTTTAAATTAGGCTATACCAGCCATCTGTCTATCAGGTTGGTATCGATTTCCTTCAACTTTGAAATCTCCGCCTGAATCTCCTTCAAGATCTCTTTGTAGTTCAAATGTTGTTTCACAATGTTTATCTACCCTAGTAGTTTAGAGCAGTCATTTCTTTCAATACCTAACTCTTTCTTATCCAAAGAATCAAAGAGTCCATCACAATCGTCTTTGATTTCTTTGACTATATTATTGTTTTCGGATATGTTTGTTTCCCATACCTTGAGTATGATGTCTCCCTTTATCTGTTCTGTGACAGAAAGGTTTAGGTTT
>JASDQU010736416.1:43552-66481 GCA_032191745.1 Picea mariana | reverse complement strand
GACGATGAACTCAATATTAGAAGGATCGACTTTAATACCTTAAGATGAAATGTGATGTCCTAAGACCACTCCTTTAGTCAACAACATTTTACATTTTTCATGACTTAAGGATAGGTTCATTTCTTGGCATATGATAAGGACTTTTTCTAAATGATATAAGGCTTCCTAGTAAGTATTGTTATATACTGTAAAGTCATCCATGTATACTTCCACACAATCATGAATAAGATCAAAAAATATCCCCAGTATTTCTCATTGAAATGTGGCAGGAGTATTACACAATCCAAATGATAAGACCCTATAGGCATAGGTGCCCCAAGGAAAAGTGAAGGTAGTGTTGTCCTGATCCTTGGGTGATAATAGAATTTGATTTTACCCGCTATATCCATCTAAAAAGGAAAAGTATTTCTTTCTTGAGAGGGTATCCAAGACTTGGTCAATGAAAGGAAGAGGAAAATAATCCTTCAGAGTGGCCTTGTTAAGCTCCCAGAAATCGACACAAATTCTCCATTTCCCAGCTAATTTCTTTGGAACCACTATAAGAAGGGATACCCATTTACTGTCGGAGATGGGATAAATAAATCCGACATTCAATAACTTTTGTATCTCCTCTTTTACTATATCCTTGAGTGTTGGGTTCATCCTTCTCTAGGGTTTCCTAACATGTGTTACTTCCCCCTGGGTATTCACTTCATGTTAGTGTATTCCCAAGAGAATTCCTCTGATTGTTATTTGAGGACACTTACTAACTTCTTTTGTTGGTCTGCATCTAGTTTGGAATTTATATGTAGAAATTTCCCTAGACTAATATCGTAGGGCATGGTATAATATGTGGCAAACTCGTCTATATCGAAGATAATATATGTCGAATACAAAATCGATGGGTACAACTATTCCTGAAATTCTTCCCCAAACATGTACTCAAATTGGGGGAAAGATTGTGGAAAATCAACACACATGATAGCAGAAATAAATTGGTTTAGCACATTTTGTTTTGTGTTCTCTTGAAGTGCCCAGGAATGATCACTTGGCAATACGGTTTCTTTCCAATCCTCATTCTCGTATGGATATTCAAGCCACCATATATTCTCTATGATAGGTTGAGCTAGTGGATATATGGTGAAATTTTTTATAGAGAGTCCATTTGAGATGGTCATTTCTCCCTCTCTACAGCCAATAAATGCATTGGTTGTGGCTAACCAAGGTCTTCCCAAAATAATGGGATGCCCTTTGGTAGGATCCTTTGAGTGGATGACAAGAAATTATGTTGGGTACTCCCATGAGGCTAAAGTAACTATGATATCATCCAATATTCCTTCAGGTATAACCTTTGTCTTATCTGCTAATTCCAAAATGATTGGGGTTGGTCTACGAAGAGGTTTTAACTATAATTCATCCAAGGTAGTAACAGTCATAACATTGATGGTTGCCCCTGTTTTTATGAGAGTATTTCTAATGGAAACCTCATTAATGGTTATGGTTACTATGGGGTGCTCTGATATGTACTCAGAGAGTTCTCCTATCAAATTCACTGCTGGAGGGTCCTTCTACTTCCTTCCTGGCTTCTTAATACACAATTCTTTAACCACCTTATTGTAGATAGAAATATCATTAATGGCTTGTAGCAAGGGAATTTTGACACATATATTATTCAAATCATTCAAGATATCAAATTTCGGTCGAGTGGTAGGTTTATCGATCACTAATCTTTCTAGATAAGGAGGGGCCTTCGTAATTTGTGAAGCTTCATTTTAGGGAAGCTTGGGCTCCTAGTCCTTAGGAATGATAACATATTCCCACCTAGTGTCATATGTGGGTTGTTTTAGGATTTCCTCTTCTTTTTCTTCTTCCTGGATGACAACTGAAGGCCTCTACATGTCCAAAACTTTTCTCGACCTTAGTTGAATCTCCTATAATGGAACAAGAGAAATAACATACGTCGAAAAGAATTGCATCTCAAAATTGTGAAGAGGTTGAGTGGGTTTTTTATTGGGATTAGGAACTGGTTGTGCCGATAATAATGTCGGTCTTGGGGATCTTGCATTCTAGTATTTTTGTGGTTGTTGTGAAATATGAGGTAAAGGTGGTGGAACAAAATCTGGCATAAGTTGCAAGATGTTTGGTGGAAACTTAGGGTAAGGATGATTGGGCATAGGGATAGGTAGATCTTGAGGGTTTCCTTGGTTATGCCCTCCTCTCCATCCTTGAAGCCAAGGATGGTGATACTGTGTAGACCAGTTTTTCCAACTTGGTGATTTCCACTGTTGTGGTTGTTGATAGTAGGGTGGAACTTGAGGCTGTAGATCTGGGTATGTAGGTTGAATCCTAGGTTTCCATGGCCTCCTAGTTACATAAGAGGACTCCCTAGGATCCCCACTTTTGTATATGGCTAAAAAAATAGGCAATGATTGACATTTTTTAGTGGAGTGGTCCTCAGTGCAGAAGCCACAAAATGAAATATTATCTAATGGGAATTCCATTGAGGAATTCTTCCTCTTGCATCTTGGGCAGAATATGCTCATTGCTGCATTTTCCTCCTCCTGTTTCCTTTTAATATTTAGGGTGTCCAACTGGGAACCTATTGTGCTTAATATATCCATTTTGAATTTCTCTAAGAGGTTCCCTATCTCTACCCTTGTGATACCACATGAACTAACTGGTTTTAAGTTTCTACTATAAGGATCCTAAACATTATTCCTTGTTTTAGCTCTACGCCTTGAGTAATTCTTACACATTTCACAGATTTCAGAAAATGGTTTATGGGAGATGCCACTTGATGCCATCAGGTTAGTTATCTCTAGGTATTCCTCTAAAATTCCTTTAAGGAAAAGATCCCTAACTGCATCATCTTGAAGGTCATGGTACTTTGATTTCTATGATATATAAGAAAACCATTCCATATAATCCTCGAGATTCTCATCCTCTAACTGTTGGATTTTGAAAATATCATTACAAGAATCCTTAGACTTGCAATAGTCTTGGTATTTCTTAATAAATATATCTTTCATGGCTTCCCAAGACGTAATACTGGACTCTCCCAACCCCATGAACCATCTTAGTGCAGAGTCCTTGAGGGTGGCAAGAAAAAATTTTAGTTTCTGGGCATCTTGTAAGTAATTGTTTCTCCTACACAAGATGATGAACTCAAACAGAAAGGTATCCAGGTATTCGCTTGTTTTACCGTAAAAGGTGGGCACTGCCAAGAGTGGAATTTTTTTCATATTGGCATTCTGTGTGGTTTCCAAAATTGGAAACCTGAAGGTGTTTTCAGTTTGGTTTCCAACTTCTTATCCCTCCTCGTGTCTTACATTGTTGTGATCCTCCTGATCATCCATACTGGTTGGTTTCCAAAAAGAGAGTACCTAAATGGTTTTATCCTTAAATATAACAAAGTATCGCAAGGTTCTTTTCTAAGAAAGGCATCCCTTTGATGGGAAGGTCTTCCTACTACTTGGATGTCTAGGACTCTACTTGAGTCAGTTGAAACTATTGGTGCCAAAGTTTTTGTTTCGACTTGGGAAAAAATTATATTGGCTGAACTACCAAACTAAGTATTCACCTATTTAGGGTCTATGATGTCTATAAATTTAGGGTCTCCTGATGGTGGTGAAAAAACAAAGGTTTTTTTGGTTGGTTCTACGGAAGGCCCGAGTGGTCTTGCCTCTTGTCCCACTATTATTGATGCTTCAATTTTATGCTCTATAGTGCTCCCTATTTTGGTCTTTTTAGAGACTTCTTTAGATCTTTCATTTGATATAACCCCTACTTTTCGGTATCGGTCTATAGAGTTTATGAGTGGAGTGTTCCTTCCCCCCAAAATGTCAGAAAGAACCTTGGTCGAAAATTTTGGTTTGGTTTTAATGTATCTGCCCTTTGGGTCCCTAGGTTTGTTCATGAAAACAAATAAAAAGAAAAAATACCTTTTGGTTTGGGGGAACCTGCTATAACAGATGCACAGTTTCTTACCTCTCGTCTTAAAGTTCCCTTGCCACCAAACTAATGATAAGGTTCAGAAATGATCTATCTCCTAACTATTTCCTACCTTAAGACAACTCCCCAGCAACGGTGCCAAAAATTATGGGTTTTCTATATGCACTAAATCCCTTAATTAAATTGTCAACCCGAGGTAAGTAAACTTAGAGTTGTAGCACTGTATGTGCCAAGGAAAAAAACCTAGAGGAAGTATGGTCTAACTAAGGAGATGGTCTATCTAAGGGCTAATCTACTTAAGCAATGTGTCTTTCATTTTTATCAATTTACAAATCCTATTAATGAACTTGAACTATTTACCCTAAGAAGCTTCAAACAATGAATCGATGGATTATTCCTAAAGAAGAAAATCAAACCCTACTTTGAACAAGTTAATATATTCAATCTAATGAGAAACATCAAGTTACTTTGATCTTTTATCTTTAAGCAAGTAAGCAATCAAACAACTAACTTATCAAAACTATTCATCAAGTAAACTCTATTCTTAAAACAAAACTCATAATCATTTCTATTTTGCAAAGGAGAAATCTTAACCTACTTAATCAAAAGTATCATGACTGTATGTAGAAATTAATCAAAACTATTCTTAATTTGCAATAACAAGAAGTTCAAAGATGATGATTATGTCTTCGATGCACAATAACATCACAATGCCATCTGATTATTAATGATAGCTCAAGAGGGATTAATTCAATGTTGACTTCTATAGAGAAATGAAAAGTGTGAATCAAGCAATCTAACGAAAACTTTTCCATCATAGAAGAAACATTAAATATCCTGAAAATCCATGTGATCTCTAAATTTCATGCATCAATCATCGATGATAAAAAACACTCTTATATTAATTTAAATACACTCTTATGCTAACTCAAGTAAATTCACAAGATTAGAAATTTATGACTAAAAAACTTAATTCAAATTCAAACTTCTAATTAAAATCACAACTCAAATCTAAACTGAGATTTCCTAAATTAAACTGGGCTAATCCTATCATTAAAAAATCATATTTCAAACTAAAATGCTTGTACAAACAAAATCCAAAATCTACTTCTATCCTAGCATACTAAAACAAGATTGATAAACAGAATAGATCTATGAAAGCATAACTTGAACTAAGAATTAAATCAAGTAATAAAACTTGCAATTATTTATCCATCGAAACTTGCAAAAGAAACTCTATCTAAATTAATCCTCTGTTCTAAATACTACTATGTTTTAACTTGCAGAAATCAATTTAACACTTTAACACACCATCTAAGTTAGTATCTTGCAAGCCAACTGCTAATAAATAAAAGACATAGTATTACAAATAACTATCTCCTACAAGCAACCTACAAAAGAGGAATTAGACAATTAAATTATAAACATCAAACACAATATTAAAACTACAAAATACATATACTAGAGAAATAAAATGAATTATAACTAAACAAATGAAACACACGATCTATCTATCTAAGTATTCACCCAAACCACTGGTGGGCCCCGCAGAGGGTCATGGCTACTCCTTAATAGAAAATCGCAAGCTCAAATCAACACGATTCAGTCATTAACTTAAAAATCGCAGTCTGAACATAAGTTTGCAGAGGTGTCTCAATTACATAATGAAATATCTTCTTCAAATTTTGTCTTGTGGTCTGGCCACTACTGGTGGTATTTATAGCAATTACAATTTGAGAGGTCGACCACTGAAAGGGTTGACCTCCTGTAAAAATGGCAACTTCCATTAAATGCGCTCTAACAACTTTGGCTTCTAGAAACTGGATGAGCCACTCATCGATTAGCATAACCGCCTAATATGAGATGTCATGAGCTATGTAGCTGGAGCCCATGAGGGGGCACAAAAACCAGGTCTTTGATTCTCCCATCACAGGGCCCCAATACGTCGACTGCCAACTTGCCTATGCTCCAAGGGTTGGATCACGTGCCAGATGGAGTGTCAGATCGTGTACCAAATGGGGTGCTGGATGAAGTGTCGAACAAGCTATCGGATGGAGGATTGGACTGTGAATTTTCCCTATTACGTACAAATCACACATTAGATCCTCATAAACATCAAATCGAACTAAATTTAACTCAAAACCAATGCAAAACATTGATTGCACATACCTGTTATAAATCCATGATGAATTGATACAAAATCCTTTGAAAACTTCTTCAAAATGGTCAATAACATATATAATACTGGTGCAAAAAGGATTCAATCATCACCACAAAACAATCAAAATACGAGCCCAACAGTTCATGAATATCCTATTCATTCAGGATCTTCCTAATAATCAAGCTATTTCTTTGTACCTCACGATGGATGATGAGAGATGCCTTAATGATCTCCTTTTAGCGATTCTCCTTCCATCTACTTCAACTCATCTATTATGGAATCAAGATATAGATTTATATGAGTTCCTAGAGGCTTGCATTCATTAATGGTAGGTTCTCCCACCATCGATAGGTCGGAATACATTAATGTCTCCTTATCGATGGATTCTTAAAGTGTTCGACCTCAACACCCTTATTCACACTTGTTGAATGTACTCGGTGCCTTGAAACCTACTTTCGTTATCAGTGGGTTGTCTCTTGTTTGTTAATGATATACCTCAATGACCGGTAATCAAATTAAGTTTCATTGTGTTCGACTTCAAATCCTTTATTCACACGATGTAGACTTGCACCTTCGATGGATAGTGTAGAAGACCTCCAATTCACAGTAGCGGGATTACATATTTGTTGTATCTTTCATCGGAATAGTACCTATATGACTTAAGTGATCATGGAAGATCAGATTGTACTCCATTGTATACAAATATCTTCAGTTTATTTTGAGAATGGAATCCATTGTGTCTTGTTCGTGACTATGATAGCCTATGGCATATGCCTACATTGTATTGTGTATTCATGGCCATGAACAACTATTTGTTATATATCCACGTGTATCTATAGTGTAATCCAGATTGGCGACCATGTGTACAGAGTCAATATGAATTGTAATATTCTCATGAGTAATTATTTTTCTAGCTGGTTCCTCATTACTCCACTTCTAGGAATTATAATTTATTTCGTCCATCGCGAATACTCCTCTGACCTCACACATTAGGGGGAATCTGTTATAGAAATGTTTTCCACACTCCATGCATCTTGCTTTGATGGCCTTCCCTTTCTCTATGCAAACTCAAGTTCCCATTTTTGTTCATTCCAAAGTAAAAATTTCAAAGTTTTGTACATATATTTGGGCCACAATTAGACAGCTCGTGTATACGCAGGTTTCTCCATTGTATCTCGCGTACATCAGGTTTTATGCTCAAAAATTAAAAAATATGTTGGTTTTCCATGCCATGTCACGAGATCCATGATCCTTGTCCTTCCATATATAGGAAATGCTTTGACTCAACCCCTCAATTTCATTTGGAGGATATAAATTGGGCCATATACAAGACTTGAACACATACATCATTGAAAGCAAAGACACTCTAGAGAAATTTCACTTCATATTGAGTCTGCATCCCTTTGTCCTTGAAAGTTTGAAATTCTTGTGTTCATCCCCCAAGTTCTTCCTATCTTGAGAAGGAGAAACTCAATTACTCCTACTACTTGTGAGCTTGCCTTTGTGGAGGATTGAAGTGGTGAAGGCCCAGCTGGAGGGACTTATTTTATCGGTTCCGATATGTGTCATTACAAAAGTTTGTCGCCTATGTACTTTTTTTATTACATTAATAGAAATACTATTTTATTGTTCAATCATATGTTGAGAATATTTGTATTACTTTCCATGGGCATATTTCTTATACATGTAATGGATTATGCTATTTTTTATGCTAACATTCTATATAATTTCTATATACTTGTGTATCTTGGTTGTTGAGGACAAGTTGTAGGCATCAATATTTCAGTCATGAGCTCAATTGTTGTCTTCTTAGGATGTCCGAACGAGGTAGGATTCTATCCTTCTCTTGTTAGCATTTTTGTTTATCTAGCATACTTGAGTTTAGAGTTGATTTATGGGTGTCGTTTTGTCTGTTGTGGTTTACCCCTTGCCATATATATTTTACTCATAGCACAAACATACATGGAAAAACTTATTGAAAAATCAAGAAGAATGAAATATGATGAAGAAAGTTAAGCATCCTAATTCACAAAATCTTGGAAATGAAAAACTTACTTCATGCAAACTCTCCACCGTTGCAAAAACTATTGACTGCAAACTTCCACCCATTTGAATATGCTTATTTTTCTCTTTTGTCATCTCTTATTGATCTTCTTGAAACCATGTTTCAGTTAGGGTTTTATTTTCCTTTTTTAAACTTGAACTAAGATATCAGTGCCATCAATTGGGACCCACTTTATAAGCTCGGGAATTTCTTTCAATAAACAATTTTCCAAAAGTAACTCGTCGCCAAGCTATAAAATAGTCCCAACCGTAATTTAACTTTTAGGGAACTATAGTCATGATTTCAGCCATGGAAACCAATTCCATTTTTTTCTTCCCATCTCTACCTTTCCATCGAGTTATCATTTTCTCAATTTGGACATTGAGCTCAAAAGTTACGGCCTTTGGAAGATGGAGACTTAGCCACCGTTGATTTATCCACATGATTTTTGAGCCCTTGATTATAAATTCACCCCATTTATCCCACATGTATTCAGGAATAGTTATCATACATGTTTATAAGAAAAATACATCCCCATATTATTTACGTGTGAAATAGAGAGAACTGTTGAGCACTTCATAGCTTGTGCATAGTGTAACTTTTGGTTTCCACGTCATCACCCAATCATCAGGCCAAGTCACTTTCCCATTCATTTGTGTGTCCAATAAATATCATCCATGTTTCACCTGGGGGTAGGTTCACTTCACTACCATGTGTCGCAATGTGATATGTCCACCTCACTTCCATGTGTCACCCATGGATAGTTCCACCTTACTGTCATGTGTCCCAATATGGTAGTTCACGTCATTGCCACGTGTCCCAATGTGCCAAAGGAGGGGAAAGGGATAAAACTTAGGATTATAATGAATAATTACATGAAATAATGAAATTGAAAAATAGAATACCTAGAAATAGGGAAATGCGGAGGTAGGGTAATGTGGGTCGGTAAAAAGACTTCGTAAAAATGACTAAGTGTTGAGACTTGGAGGGTTGCAGAAATTAGAATTACCTAGAAATAAGGCAATGTGAAGGTAGGGTAATGTGGGTCGGTAAAAAGACTTAGTAAATTTTACTAAGTGTTGTGGGTTTATGTAGAAAAATCATAATATGGGCTCCTCCATCTGCATTCAAAAGTCAAAAATAAATTAAGAATAAGATTCAGTAAAAACTAAGTGTACAACTCAATAAAGTGACTAAGTCATGAGGGTGCAATTTGGGTAATGTGGAAATGGGAAGTGAAAATTGAGTATTTTGGGTTGCAGGAATAGGAGTATTTTCTAAGTGTAAAACTTAGTAGAATGACTAATTCATAAAGGTGCAATTTGGGTAATATGGAAATGGGAAGTGCAAATTTAGTATTGTGAGATTGTGGGTTTTCGGACTTGGAGTATTTGCAGGTGAGGGATAGCTTGGTCTCCCTCAACGAGACTTCCACAACAAAGAAAAATGGATAAGTGTTGGGATTATTAGGTGGGGAAGAATAACTAAGTATGGATCATGGATGGTAGTGTGAAAATGACTAAGTATGGGAGAGTGGAGAGTAAGGAAAATGGTTTAAATGGATAACTATGGGGAAACGGAATGTTGGGGAAAATTGGCATATCTTGGGCATATGACCTATGTTTTAGTTTTAGATTTCGTAAAATATTGGATGAAGCTAAGGTATAACACTATTCAATGAGAAGATGGACATGAGATATTTATTTCTTTTAGTATTTTTTTTCTCATCTTTTTGTTTCAAGCATAAACCATCCCTATTAGCATTTCATGATGAAGAAATAAAACACTTAAGATGATTTAAAACTTATTCAGTCTTCATGATCAATAGGTGAGGGTTATTTGGCACTTTCCAAATTTGAAAAAATAAATAGTCTCCATTTGAAAGAAGCACATGTTCACATGTTTGAATGGAGAATGTGCATTAATTCACAGGCTACTAACAAGATTACTATCAAGTATTGATTTCCCTTACCAAGAATGGAAGACCTCATGGATTTCTAGAGTGGGGAAAATTATTTTTTAAAGACATATTTGAAGAGTGGATACCATCAGATTCGGATAATCTAAGGATATGAGTGGAAGACAACATTCTACATGAAGGATGGACTATTTGAATGGCTAGTTATGTCATTTGAATTAACCAATGCACCCATTAATTTTATGATATTGATGGACGAGGTCTTGAGGCCATTTCTAGGAAATGTTTTCATCGTGTATCTTGATGAAATTTTGATTTTTAGCAGACCTAAGGAAGAGAAATTAGTCCATGTTAAGCAAGTGTTGGAAAGGTTGAAAGTAGAGAAGCTGCAAATTAGCTTGAAAAAGTGTACTATCTTGCAAGAAGAGTCAGTTTACTTAGGTTTTGTAGTTTCCGAGGAGGGTTTGAAGATGGATCCTGAAAAGGTAAAATCCATTTTAGATTGGCCAATTCCTGGATGTACGTTTGATGTAAGGAGTTTCCATGGTTTGCAAGTTTTTACAAAAATTTTATTAGAAAATTTAGTGGGATTTGTGCACCACTCACTAAGTGTATGAAGAAGGGATATTTCCAGCGGACATCAATAACAACAAATTCCTTTGAAACCTTGAAGAAGAAGGTAACTAAATAGCTAGTGTTAGAACTTCCATATTTTAGTAAGGCATTTCAAGTACATTACGATGCAAGTGGTTCAACAATTGGAGCACTCTTGGGTCAAAATGGTAGTTTGGTAGCATTCTTTAATGAGAAGTTGAATGTTGCTAATAAAAGGTAATATATCTATGATTAGGAATTATATGCCATTGTTCAAGCCTTGAAAATATGGAGATAGCATTTTCTACTAAAGGAATTTGTGTTGTTTACAGATCATAAGTCCCTACAGTACATAAACAGTCAAGGTAAGATGAATCAGAAGCATTTGAAATGGGTGGATTTTTTTATAGAGTTTCTCATTTGTTTTAAAACATAGATCTGGAAAATAAAATAAGGTTTTCGATGCATTTAACCAAAGGGTGATGTTGTTAAATATCATGTGTCTTGAAGTTGTTAGTTTGGATAGCATGAAGGAGTTGTATGAAGAAGACGCGGATTTTGCAGAGGCATGGAAAGCATGCAAAGAACCATGGAGTACAAATATGACACCATATTTATATTTCCACATATAAGAGGGATTCTTATTCAAGCATCATAAATTGTGTATTCCACAGAATTCTTTGAGATTAAACCGCATTCAAGTGTTGCATAGCAGAGATTTATGTGGGCGTTTTGGAGTGGATTAAGCCAAGGAATTGGTAAATGAAAAGTATTTTGTCCTAGTATCAATAAATATGTTAAGAAATTTGTTGAGTGCTATAGAATTTGTCAATTAAACAAGGGGAGAAGTCAAAACAATGGGTTATAGAATCCTTTATCTGTACCTGAAAAGTTGTAGGAAGACATAAGCATGGATTTTATTTTAGGATTGCATAAGACACAAATAGGTCATGATTTAGTGCTAATGGTGGTGGAGATATTTTATAATATGGCACATTCCATACCATTTGTTGGATGCAGGCCTAGCCACGAAGAAAGTCTATTTTTGGAGGAAAATCATGCAAGAGGGAAAAGACAGCTGGAAGAAAAAGAAGCATGTGTAAGAGAAGAAGGCGAAGCACGCATGCAAGGAAGACCTAACAAATTTAGGGTTAGGGTTTTTTTAATACATTTTAATGGCTGGTGAGCGAGGGGAGTAGTGAGTGAGTGACTTGATAGGTGACAGAAAAGAGATATTGATAGGGAGGACATACATGGGGAGAGTTGTAAGAACTGCATGAGTCATTTAGCTGGTGACTAAGGGGAGTAGTGAGTGACTCGATAACAAGGGTTAGATCACAGGCTAAAGAGCTTGGTGTGATCTAGTTAGCCTCACAGGGATTGAGGATCCTATGGAAAAGGGTGAGACCTAGGATTGTAACCATGTGCAACATGATATATTTATGAACTATAATACAAGCTTAAGAGCCAGATCTTTGTGGACATAACCCAGGAGGGGGTGAACCAAGGTAACACTGTGTTATGTGAATGGATGTATGCGTCTGTATGTCATACTAATTGATGAATGTTATATGAATGATGTAACTAAGTAGATCTGGTATTCCACATGCATGCATATAAAGGATGTTATAACTAGATGTTAGACTGAATGAATCAAGATTACAGAACAAAACCACAGATCTCCGCTTAGTCTCAGGTTGCAAACACCTAAGTATTTCAGCCACCCATAGAGCTATCTTGGGTGATACTGCACAGTACACTATGTGTGTTGCGTTGCCTTCTGGTTTACTAGAGGGGTCGATAGTTTAAAGGGATTTTGTTGGGAAGCTTATTAAATATGAACCAGGGTCAATCTAAAATGTAAGGTAAATTCATAACAAACCATAAAGAACCCCCTAGACCAATAGTAGAGTAGATCAAACCAACAAATGGTTTTGTTTCCGGTTGATTGGAAGAAAATGGGGTTGAGTATATGAGATTTGCGGAGGACACGTCAGAAGAATGTCAAACAAGACCTTAAGAGAATGAGAATATGAAAGGGGATGTTGAGACCGTAGAATCCCATGAAGGTAGAGATAGAAAGTTGGTTGAAAACAAAGGAGATGAATTTTGCGCAGAAAGATAACAGAAACCCGAAGTGGACCCCACACAAATACCTAGACAATTACATATTCACTGACTTGCATGGAGTATTTTTCTGTGATTTCCCACGCATATTGTAGGAGTGGATAAAAATATTGAGACACAACCATCCTACAAATCAGATCAGACAACTAGAATGGAACCCTAAAGATATTGCACATCTACAATGAGTTGATAATAAGTTTATGCACACAGTATATTTCTGGTTAGATAGCATCGTTGTCGAATTTATCAAAGATTTTGCAATAGATACAACACAGTTGAACAAGAGTTATTGAAGGGACCTCAAGGTAGGTACATCAGATCACTATATACTTCCATTAAGATATTACTATATAGAAAAGGGGTAATGACAATGGAGCCAGATAGCTAAACTTCTCTGCGTGCATGGGGGAAGGGGGGAAGCACTCATAGGGAAACGATAAATGGAAGGAAAAGGGGATAAAGGAAAGAAGGAAGAGACCTTAGACCGAATTATGATGGACAAAGACCATATCAAGTGGATCATGGCAACAGATGGAAAGACGCACATTGGAGTACCCTACCAATATAAGATGAACACCAAGAAGAGAGTCGTATCTGCGAGGGAAGTCTTGGACGGTGATGAAGAGGAGGTAGAGGATCTTCGTGCCATGGAGAATATTGAGGAAATATTGTGCATGACATATGAGAGGAAGACGAGAGGTAAAAGAGTGGAAATAGAAGGAAACACTCCTATCCATATCAATGTCAGTGTGGAACCCATAACCCCATGTGTTAATAATACACCAAGGAGAACACCACCATCTAGACAACCGAATTTTGGGAGAAGGAAAATAGCAGGAAGTACATATACACAAGGAAAATTCCCTTGTTCTCTTGTAGCTGATTTATCCCAAGTGCCTTTAAATTCGATTCGGCAAACAATTTGGCCAAACCCTGCCCTTTGATAATTTTAGTTGGTTTGGCTTCTAGGTAAAACTCCTGGATCTTAGCTAACCACCTGCCTCTTCTTCCGTCGTTGTCTGGTTGCACCAGGATATCTTTAACAGAGATAGAGGGTACATAAGCAATAATTTTTAGTGCAACACATAAGTTCTGAAAGATTTGAGAGATTTCACCATTGCATAGGCATGTTTCTCTAATATATCATATTTCAACTCAGCATCTCTCAGACTTTTGCTAAAAAATGCAATAGGCCAATCAAAACTTTCCTCATTTTTTTGTAACAATACAACTGCGATAGTATGTTCTAAAGCAAAAGAAAAAATCAAAAACTCTTTTGTGTAATATGGGCTCCCCAAGACTGGTTCTTCGCTTATTACTTTCTTGATGCGTTGAAATGAGGCTTTGGCCTCGCTTGTCCATTTCACTTCACTGCCCTTTTTGAGCATATATGTTATCAATTTCACAATTTTAGCAAAATTAGGGATGAATCTCCTTAAGAAATTTATTTTTCCTAAAAAAGACTGAATTTCTTTTACATTTCTAGGAAAATTTATAGTATCTATTGCCTCAACCCTTTTTGGATTGATTTTGATTCCATATTTAGATACGATATGGCCCAAGAGTTTACCTTCTTGCATTATGAAATGAGATTTCTTGGGATTGAGTGACAAACCAAAGTTTCAACATTTCTCAAAGGTTTGTTTGAGGTGCATTAGATGTTCTGCATCAGATTTAGATAACAGAGTCAGGTCATCAAGATAGATAACAACGAACTTGCCTCTATGTCCCACGAAAGCGATATCCATGGCTCGCTGAAAAGTTTCCCTTGCATTCATTAAACCAAAAGCCATTTTATCATACATAAATGTACCCCAAGGGGTAGTGAAAGCAGTTTTTTCTTTATCGTCCTGATGCATTGCGATCTGATTGTAACCTGAAAAACCATCAATCATAGACATCTTTTTAGCTCCAACTACTTTTTCTAAAATGTGATCCATCTTAGGTAATGGGTAATTATCTTTGAGTGATGATCGATTCAGGTTTCTGAAATCGACACACAGTCTGATCTCGTCATTTTTCTTTCTCACTGGGACTAAATTAGCTACCCACTTAGAGTATCTCAGTGGGACTATGATTTTAGCATCTAGGAGTTTTTTGACCTCTTTTTCTATCACCGGTAATAAGATAGGGTTAATCTGCCTGAGTTTCTACCTAAAAGGTTTGACACCTAGTTTTAATGGAATCTTATGTTCCATGATAGTCGTATCATAAGTTCTCAACTCATCATAAGACCAGGCAAAAACATCTTTGTATTTTTTAAGAAACTCAACATATTTACTCTTGATTTCGGGAGACAGGTACCTGGATACTTTAACTAACCTAGGACTCTCTTCGGTACCTATATTGCAATCTTTGACTTCTTCCAGTTGAGGTTGTAAGGTAGTCTTCAAAGGGATGTCATCATGATTAAAGAGCCTTTATAATTGAACGAATCCCTTGGGTATTTGATTATTTTTTAAAACAAACATATGGTGATTTGTGATTTTATCTTGGAACTCTTGGGGGTCTTCCCCTTCCTACATGATCCAAATAGGATCATTCTGGTTCTCTTGGTCAGCATGCATTTCGGCGAATTCGTCTATTGTTTCTAAAACTTTTCGGAGTTGTTCGTCGTCCTCAAAGACTTGCCAATGTTGTATGTTATTGGGTATGGAAGGCCTATGTCTCATTTGTATATGATATTTGAGTTTGAAAGCAGTGGGAGGTGCAAAAGTCGAAGCAACTTTGGCTAAGGCATCCACCTGTTGATTTTCATCTCTTGGAATGAAGTGAATATTAACAGAAGAGAAAACATTTTCGATTAGGTCCCAAACACAATTTCGATATGACCTTAATCTAAGATGTTTGACCTAGTACTGGCGATTGACTTCTTTCACAATTAACTATGCATCACCAAAAACTTCAAATTTTTTAATTTTCATTCTCTTAGTGGCCTCTAACCCTAACACTAGAGCTTTGTACTCACATACGTTATTAGTGTGGTTAATTTTCCACTGTATTCTATAAGAGAAAGGGATAATGAATTGGTTATCAGGTGCCACAAAAATTACTCAAGCCTCAGCTCCAACACAAGATGAGGCACCGTCAAAAAACATTTTCCAAACACCAGTGCTATATACATCTTGTTCTATTTGTTCTTTTTCTTTTTTATTTCCTGTGCAACTTTCTTCTACACATGCATCAACATCATCATCTATAGATAATATACAATTACCTAAATCCTGATCAACAATATATATAGGATAATTATTTGGGCTAAGAGAATCACTAACCGTAAACGCTAACCTAGTTTCCTTGTACAATCATGTGAACTGTCCTCCAAAAACTGGAATCGTTGCATACGTCATATCAAGTTGAAGAGAAAATCCAAGTTTAGAACCCCAGGACCGAGACAAGAGCATGCCATATTTCAGAGGTATATCTGCGACAACCACATCCATTAAAACACTTTTTGTAGGTACCTATGCAAGATTTACGACTAAGTCTTTTATCATGCCTATACACTTGACTTTCCTCGAGACAAATGAATATAAATATCCATAAGGCCTAGTGATTTCTAGGTAGATTTTGTCCATGATTTCTTTAGGCATCACATTGTGAGAGGCCCCAGAATCTAACATGGAGTTATGGAGCAGATGGTCAAAAACTATCAAAGTGATGTAGAAAGGGACAACGGTGTCTCTAGAACCTTCGAAGTGTGGGCCGAAAATTATGTTAGGCTTATCACCTTCTAAGTTAATAACATCAGCCTGACTTTCATTTTTCGAAAAACGAATCATTTTATCAATTTATTTTTGGTATATCGGGTCTTTGGCCAGTTCAGCAAGGGGAATAGGGATTTTGATCTTATTGATTTCGTTCTCTAGATTAAAACTTCCAATGGTTTTGTCAGTTTCTATGGTTTGAGTCTCCAACCCTTTCTTTTCAGCTTTCCTGGGTTGAGGGGCCTTTGTTTCGGTAATAGGGGTGTTTATTTTCTATGTGCTTAAGGGTGGCGTCTCCACTGTCTTTGTTTTAATAGACTATATGTTAGCGGTCTGAGTCCCTTCAGTCTGTTTTTCAGTGTTTTTTGAAATTCTTGGTCAGTTTCAACCCTCGGAAATATATTTTTAACTGGAGCAGTTCTGGAAACCCTGATTCTAGGTATTAGGTTGTATTTCTGGTGGAGCTCGGCCATTAGACCATCTGTTATTCCGTGATAAGTTGAATCTTCAGAAACATTGATGTTCTTATTACTCTCAATCCTATACTTTGTAGTCGAATACTTTTTGTAATCGTGTCTTGTTATATAAGGTTGTAAGCAGTCATCGCCGATATTGTTCATATCCTCTTCTAACTCCTCAAAATCCTCTATGTCTTGTCCTCCTATAAAGTTTTCACTTAAGGGGTTTGGATTCTTTGATCTTCATTCTTAATTTGTTTTTGGTGGTTTTGAGGATTAGGGTTCTTCCTTAACTCCTTTCTAGGGTAATGTTCATTCTTAGCTTGATCTAGTTCCATTCTCGATATTTTGTTTGACAGTTCTTTGATGATTCTATCCATATCATCCATTTTATATTCTGACGATCTCCCTGATCCAGAGGGTCCTCCTTGCTCTCTGTATCTCCTTATTTCTTTCTTTTTAGTCTCAAATTTGGTTTTTAGCTTCCCTGATGCCATCACGTTAGATTCAATTTCCAAGGCATCATCTTGAATCTTGGTAAGATCAATTGATCTTCTCTCCCTTAATAAAAGGGAGAAGTCGAGGTCAAAATCTTCGACGAAAGTCACTTTCACTGTAGGTTGTGAGGGTTTAACCTTGGTTGGGATCTTATTATACAATTTATTGAATCGTTGGGTAAACTCTAGGACTGTTTTAGAATTTTTCTTTCGAAGAGCCCTGAATTCGGTTAGATAATAAAGATAGCCTTTCCGCTCACCCCACTGTCTGATAAAAGAATTTTCAAGTTCATCGTATGAAGGTATAGATCCGGCTGCTAGGCCTCGAAACCAGGTTCTTACCTGCCCTTCAAAGGTTTGAACCAAGAGTCTGGAGTAAACATCTTCATGTTCCAATCCAAGAATGTCAGCAAATTGATCGAAAACATTTATGTCTTCGGTTGTCTTTAAATCGCCTTCTCCCGTGAACTTAGGTAAGTTTTTCATGTAATTTTTTGGTAAGTCATGGAGAGGGACTGGTAGAACCAGAGGGGCATATCTTGCAACAACCTTTGCAAATATCTAAGGAGGTGGTACTTGGCCACCTGCTCCTCCTCCTGGACCACCTGTGGCAACACCTCCTGCCCCACCTACCCCAGCCACGACCATTGAGGCTTTAGCAGTAAAAGTTTGGGGGTTATAAGGAAGGGTTTCAAGAAATTAGTTATCGACGGGGATGAAACTTGAGAAAAAGGAGCTTGGGGAATGTGGACTAGTTCCTTCAGAATCACAGGTGAAAATATAGGAGAATCAACAGAAGTTGAATCGAGATATATAGGATAATTGTTTGAGTTTTGAGAGTTTGGAAAATGAACCTCGAGAAGCGAGGGGGGGTCAGTCACAAAAGGAAGTGAGGTAGACCTTCGTTTTCTATTGGTATGGGAAATCGCTGAGAAAACTTCGGTCTTAAAAACAGGCAGAACCAAATTTGATTTCGGGGTTGTAACTTTACCAGCGGATTGTTCCCTGTTAGGAGGTGGAATACTTGATTCACTGTGTTGATATTCAGATTCAGACTGTGTAAGTTTAGGTTGATATTTTATATTTGTCGATGAAGTAGTCTGTCGAAAGTATCTTCTTGATTTTAGAATTTTTTCTGGGTCGGAAAAAGGCAAAATCTGCTTGTCGTCTAGATTTTTCCTGGTGTTCTTCTGGTTAAGAGCCAGTTTAAACAATGTGGATTCGCCAAGTGAAAAATAAAGGTATCCTTAGAAGGTTTCCAAACTTTTTTCACTATCAAAGAACGAAAGTGTCAATGTCATTCTTCCCAGGGAAAAAGGCTTCGTTTCTTCGTTCCCCGACGACGACGCCAAAAAGATGTTGTTCCTGAGTTTATACTTTAAGTCTCTAAAGTATACTATCAAGGCATCTGAAAAGATAGAGGAAGTTGAGGACAGAAAAATCAATGATTAAAAGATGAGGACTATAGTTGGTTTCTCAACTGTCTCTGTCAGAAATTTCAGTTTTCCTGAATGTTGATATCTCTCTCAATTGTTGCCAATGAACGTTGTAACTCAACCCGATTATTTGTTGTTTGTAAGATGGTGTTAAATAAATTTAGAGCAATGTTGGTTTGATCTGAAAGACCAGGTCCAATGTTAGGCTACCTTGAAACTGGTACTTTCATGAAGGATAAAGGTAAAGGAGATATAATCCTATGTTTTCTTTTTTAGGCTTTGTTATCTCTATTTCAGAATGTAAAGAGTATGATTTTAAAACACGAATTAATAAGATGACTAAATCAAAGGTCGTTTCTTGTATCTAAGTTAAATTTAAAAGAAGGGAAACATGCATAATATGAGGAAAAACATAAAGCTATTAACAAGGTGAGGCATCAATTTAAGAGGAATCTCACGTTGTAACAGAGAACTATGAAACAAGAAAAATATTAATGAAGCATATGATATTGAAATCTAAACATTTTTCAGGTCTTGTACCTATTGATAACTGATACAGAGGAAAAACTGTAAATGATTTAAATAACAAGAATAATTATTTCCATAGTAGAGGTTGTACTAAATTGTAGTCAAGCGTTCATCAATAAAATATATGAAAGAAACATGAAAAGACAGGGGAACACATAACTCAGACTTGACAAAATATGGAATCTTCAATCTACATTTCTATTAATTCGGAGTCTCTTTAAAATTACTTCGTCACAATGACTTTTTTAGAGAAAGAAAAAAACCTTTCTTCAATCTTCTCCCCTTCTATTTATACAAGATCATCAATACTTGATGGTTAGCGATCTCTTACTTTTTAGGGGAAAAAATAGTTACAAAACTGCAACCTTAACCGTTGCATGATTAACTTTTTGTTGGTCTATAATTTCAAAAGTATAATCTTTCGAACGATACTTCACTGTTTAGTTGAAGTCTCTCCCTCTTTTGAAGCTATACATTCAATACACTTCTCCAAAAAATGGACAAAATTTTTGGGTGGTGTCGGAAGATCTTTAGTTTCAAACAAATAAAACTTTCTTTGTACCTTTGGAAACTAGTCTTCAAAACCTTTATCAGCAAACCTAATCACTTGCAACTTTAAATTAGGCTGTACCAGCTATCCGTCTATCAGGTTGGTATCGATTTCCTTCAACTTTGAAATCTCCGCCTAAATCTCCTTCAAGCTCTCTTTGTAGTTCAACAGTTGTTTCACAATGTTTATCTGCCCTAGTAGTTCAGAGCAATCATTTCTTTCAATACCTAACTCTTTATTATCCAAAGAATAAAAAATTCCCTCACATTCGTCTTTGATTTCTTTGACTATCTTCTTATTTTCGGATATGTTTGTTTCCCATACCTTGAGTATGATGTCTCCCTTTATCTGTTCTGTGACAGAAAGCTTTAGGTTTGTCTACATCTCTCTGTTTCCCAAACATGCAACTACTTTCTAGAAAGTATTCCTTACAACTTTAGCCTCCTTTTCCAGTAAAATAATATTATCAAGGGATTTTCTTACCTCTTGAAAGTAATTCTGGATGGTCTCTATTTTGGAGATCAATTTATGTTGTTCAACTTCTATCTTTGTATGTGCTTTCTGCGAGAGGGTCTGGAAAGCCTTTAAGTCTACAACCTAACCTTCTGTCAAATTTAACTTAGCTTGTAGCTGCTTTACAAGATCCTTTTGTTGATTAACCTGCACCTGACTTTCTTGTATCTTCTGGTTCATTTCATGCGGGCTTGATTTGAGGGATTGAATCTCTTTCCTTTCAATAGCTTTGGCCTGCTCCAATCTTTTATTCACCTCTTCTCTAATGTTTTTCTCAGCATTCTTTACCTGGTCTTGCAATTGATCTATTATGTGGTTACTCTTCTTTATCCTTGTTCTCATGTTCTCCACAGTAAAAAGGTTTGTTGTTGCCATGGCTCCCATGGAGCCTGCTACCTCTGTAGCGAAATCCTCTTCCTCAAATTCTGGCCATCTACCAAGACCCTATGCTTCTTCACCATACTCCCCTCACTCATATACATCTCTTGTTTTAGAACGACCTTCCTCTTTTTGATGAAAAAATAATCAGAAGGAGGGATCTCATCTCTGGAGATAGGGGTGAGATCACCAACATATATGACTCCCATTTGAGGGAGTCCAAAGGTGGATTGTAAAGGGTTTAAGAAAGCTATGGGACTTCCTAGCTCCGTAGATCTTGTTTCTCCTATGGCCTTAGGTATATTGACATCAACAACAGGTGATAAAGGGGAGTAGACTTACTGGACTTGGGAGGTGTCCTAGGCATCCTCTCTATCTCTATCTTTGGATTTACTGTCTGTAAGGCCTCTTCATTTTGTGAGGACCTTTCAGTCTCCTATGGAATTTCCTCAGGGTTGACTTTATCTTGTGTTTCTTGTCTAAGGCTTGGGGGAGTATCCTCTTGTCTCTGAGGAAGGGTGATTGCTTCTCCTTGCAATACTTTGGGAAGACCACTCCTTCTATGCTTCTGGAAGGTCTGAAAACTAGCTTGCAAGTCGAAGAACAATGTATGTACTCTCTCTAACACCTCCTCATAGGTCCTAGTCCCTTTGAACATGTCATCACAACGGGACTTCTCATGTTCATAAGCCTTCATATTACAGTGGGCCATGTGTTTTCCCACTAACTGGTAAGGATCGTGCTTCCTGTGCTCAAGGTCTACCAATTTGACCTCCTCCAACGTTGTTGCTTCAACTTTGGAATGACCCAAGTTGAGCAATAAAAATTTCCCAATCTGAATGGGAAAAACTGGCCAAGATTGTTTTTGAGCCATTTTTAGTTCTGTCCCAATTCCACCTATTATTATTTGATGAGCTACCTCCCTGCACACTAGTTTGTCAGGGAAGAATTTCGGGAGTGCATGTGGAGGGATTGAACACCCAAAAATTCTGATGTATGAGAAATTCTCCTCTATAAAACAGTCGGCAACTGTCCTGAGGTTTATTGTGACCAACTCTGAAATGCGGGGAGGCACACAGCCATACAACATCTGATGTAGTGGTATCACCATGAAATGACAAATTTCATAGAATGAGTCCTTGGCATTTTCTTCCCAAAGTTTAAAATGATATTCATGAATAGGCTCCGGGTAAGTCGGATTCCAACTCCAATTCATCAAAGGGAAAGGAGTTGAGAATCATATAGCATCCATGATGTATGTAGACATATAAAAGGATATTGGGCAGTTTTTTATCTTGCAGTCTGATATTCCATGACCTCCTTCACTATGTCATCGGATAAAATCTTATCCCAATTGAAGCTGTAACCTTATGTTGCCTCGTGCAAAAGAGGTACCCATTCTGCAGGGAAATGGGTGGGACTTTTCTTCCCGAAACGTCTACATAACATCATCACCACATAGACCATATACTCATTCAATGAGGCTGTGGCGTAAATACCATAGGTTTCAGCCCTGAATTTTTCTTCGTTTCTCCACCAGTCTTTGATTATGCTAGGATATGTTTGGTCTGACTCAAGACATTCTTTCCTTTGAAAATCACTCACAAAATCTTTCTTATAAATATACTTGGGACTGGGAGATAATTTATACATTACTTGTACATGTTCCAGTCTGAAAGATCCAATGACGACCCCTCAGTTGTCCAGAATGCTTCTTGTCTGCACGTTTGTTTGCTCTAAGGCCCAACTGATCATGTCATTATTGTTGGATCATGTTGTCATTTATGCCAATGGTTTGATTGATTGATGTCAATGATTGATGTCAAGTGATTGATTGATGATTGATGTAATATAATATGTATTGTCCTTGATGAGACTGCATAGATGAAGATGGATCAATGAGTTGTCATTGATACATGATGAAAATGGATCGATGTGGTTCCAATGGTATATGATGAATTGTTGGAAAAATGTATAGATGACTCATTATTGTCTTATCATGATTGATAAGGTGTACAAATGGATGAACTCCAAAGTGGTCCCCTTATGGTGAAAGCCCTCACAGGAAGACGCTTTTTGGAGTAAGAG
>JASDQU010736416.1:31762-42950 GCA_032191745.1 Picea mariana | reverse complement strand
CATCTACCAAGACCCTATGCTTCTTCACCATACTCCCCTCTCTCATATACATCTCTTGTTTTAGAATGACCTTCCTCTTTTTTCTGAAAAAATAATCAGAAGGAGGGATCTCATCTCTGGAGATAGGGGTGAGATCACCAACATATATGACTCCCATTTGAGGGAGTCCAAAGGTGGACTGTAAAGGGTTTAAGGAAGCTATGGGACTTCCTAGCTCCGTAGATCTTATTTCTCCTATGGCCTCAGGTATATTGACATCAACAGCAGGTGATAAAGGGGAGTAGACTTATTGGACTTGGGAGATTTCCTAGGAATCCTCTTTATCTCTATATCTGGATTTTCTGTCTGTAAGGCCTCTTCATTTTGTGAGGACCTTTTAGTCTCCTGTGGAATTTCCTCAGGGTTGACTTTATCTTGTGTTTCTTGTCCGAGGCCTGGGGGAGTATCCTCTTGTCTCTGAGGAAGGGTGATTGCTTCTCCTTGCAATACTTTGGGCAGACCACTTCGTCTATGCTTCTGGAAGGTCTGAAAACTAGCTTGCAAGTCGGACGACAGTGTATGTACTCTCTCTAACACCTCCTCATAGGTCCTATTCCCTTTGAATAGGTCATCACAAGGGGACTTCTCATGTTCATAAGCCTTCATATTACAGTGGGCCATGTGTTTTCCCACTAACTAGTAAGGATCGTGCTTCCTGTGCTCGAGGTCTACCAATTTTACCTCCTCCAACATTGTCACTTCAACTTTGGAATGACCCAAGTTGAGCAATAAAAATTTCCCAATCTGAACGGGAAAAACTGGCCAAGATTGTTTTTGAGCCATTTTTAGTTCTATCCCAATTCCACCTATTATTATTTGATGAGCTACCTCCCTGCACACCAATTTGTCAAGGAGGAATTTTGGGAGTGTGTGTGAAGGGATTGAACACCCAAAAACTCTGATGTATGATAAATTATCCTCTATAAAACAGTCAACAACTGTCCTAAGGTTTATTGTGACCAACTCTGAAATGTAGGGAGGCACACAGCCGTACAACATCTGATGTAGTGGTATCACCATGAAATGACAAATTTCATAGAATGAGTCCTTGGCATTTTCTTCCCAAAGTTTAGAATGATAATCATGAATAGGCTCTGAGTAAGTCGGATTCCAACTCCAATTCATCAAAGGGAAAGGATTTGAGAAGCATATAGCATCCATGATGTATGTAGACATATAAAAGGCTATTGGTCGGCCTTTTGATCTTGTAATCTGATATTCCATGACCTCCTTCACTATGTCATCGGATAAAATCTTATCCCAATTGAAGTTGTAACCTTCTGTTGCCTCGTGCAAAAGAGGTACCCATTCTGCAGGAAAATGGGTGGGACTTTTCTTCCCAAAAAGTCTACATAACATCATCGCCACATAGACCATATACTCATTCAATGAGGCTGTGGCGTAAATACCATGGGTGTTATCCCTGAATTTTGCTTCGTTTCTCCACCAGTCTTTGATTATGCCAGGATACGTTTGGTCTGACTCAAGACATTCTTTCCTTTGAAAATCACTCACAAAATATTTATTATAAATATACTTGGGACTGGGAGATAATTTATATATTACTTGTACATGTTCCAGTCTGAAAGAGCCAATGACGACCCCCCCGGTTGTCCAGAATGCTTCTTGTCTACACATTTGTTCGCTCTAAGGCCCAACTGATCATGTCATTATAAGTCATGAGTCGCAGTCGTGTAGCTATTTTTTGGAGCATAGACTCTGCTATATCTCAAAATTTGTTGTCGGCGTCATGAGGGAAATTTTTAATTTCATAATCCAGAGTCTCGAAAATATGCCTCCAAGATTTTATGGAATTGATGGCATGTGGTATTGTATTAGATATAACGTCTCTGTCTAGACTCGAGCTTTCTGCAACTTCCTCACTTTTCTTGGGTGCCTTCTTAGGTGCCATGGTATTTGCACTAGACCAGAAACCTCTTTACAGAGAAAATGTGTATAAAAATGGATAAATGTGACTTGTTACAGATGTAAAGGATAAAAATGAAATTCGAAACGCAAGACCTTATTAACCCTTAATTTGTGTTATAACGAGTGTATAGACACACGCGCCGAAAAATTAATTCTTTTTAATGGAAAGATATGCCTGGAGATACGCTTTCGCGTCAAAAAATATCTCCACTTATTCATTATTAATATTGTCGTATATCGGTGATTTCGAAACTGGAGTTTCAAAAATCACTGCCTTCCTCAATTCTCGAAATGCAAAAGGAAACTTAGTTATCACTAATCCTATTTTGGAAGCAAATTAACCTTAATCTTAAACCTTGTTTAGAGAAAACATGATTTCCCATTTCAGAACATTGGGGATCCTGTTGTCAGGAGATATGTCATGAGCAAACCCTGGATCGTGAAATTGCAATGGGATTAGTGAGGCGCTAATCACGTATTAGAGCTTTAATTAATCAAGGTTAATGATTAATTACCTTTTTAACTTTTCGGAAAAAACGAGGATCAGGATTTCGACGGTTGAGAGTTTGAAAACTATTTAGTAGAAAGAAAAACTTGAATCATGAAATATTAAGTGAAAGATGATTGCATTTAGGAGTTTAGTTAATTATGGATTAAAAATCACTTTGTGGAAAATGGCAGAAAATGTAACATTTATTTCTTTCCCCCTTTTTCTTTTAATTTTTTTTAATATGTTAAACGGTTTCAGGATTTCAACACCGAGAAATTAGGATGGTTAAAGATCATACTTCAAGAAAAAATGAATCTCGAAACCCCAAAAGGAACGGAAGGCTCTGACTCCCCTTTTTGGACTAAGGGTGGCTCCATGACTTAGGAAAGATGAAGTTTTAGTTTTCAAGGGTATAAAAATTTAAACTTCGTGTCAACATTAGGCTCCATCTAGAGATTGCGTCTCAAATTGTAGAACTATGGACCTTATGAGGGAAATAAAATCAGATGCATACAGGGTGTAGGAAGAATGGTGACCAAGAAAGCCACACCTCAGTTTAACCAAGTACCAGCCTCATACAACATTGCGCATCAACAATAACATTGCGCAACAACAATAACATTGTGCAACAGCAATAACATTGTGCAGCAACAATATAAAATTGTGCAGCCGCATTATAACACTGCGCAACCACACTATAATATCACACAGTATAACCAGGTGCCTTAGTACAATGCACCGCGAGGGGATCAAGTTGGCTACAGAGATGGAGGAATAGAAGGAGGAGGCTTTGGAAGAGGCAGAGGACGAGTGGTATGCCATAAATGTCAACAACTAGGACACTATGCAAGAGAATGTCCACTCCCACTAGCGACCTGTATCTATTGCTGCACATCATATCATGACACAAAAGAATGTCTGACACTATTAGGGAAGATTTAGGAGAAGAGAAATCAGAACAATCAGAATGTTCATTGGATTTTAGCAGAAGTGAGGGATGAAGGAAGAAACATCAACATAGCTACATGAGGAGGAGATAAAATAGGAAATGACGCAGTAATACAAGAGCCAGCATGGCACCAATAGGTGAAGAAGAATGTTGAACCGAAGAAGCAGCTTGATGCTCAGAACGAAAAGGAGATATTCAAGAAAACCAGACAAGAATTCCTAAATCCAGACATCACATTGAAATCAACTGCGTAGTATAATAAGGAAATACCAACGTATGAGATGCCTCCATCATTGTATCACACCAAAGAAACACAGTCGGACAAGTAATTATGATTAAGGGTTTTTTTCAATCATGTGTGAAACTACTAAATAATTTTTCATCTGTCCTAATATTAAAAAATATGCTAGAAAGATGTAGCATAGAGGTAGAAGGAAAGTTAGAACAGAAACAATTCAATCATCTACATACAAGGAGGAGAACAAGTAGGGAATTAAGACTGAACACCAACATTGGAGATTTCAACATGGGAGATATTATACTAGATTTAGGATCCGAAGTCAATGTATTACCCAAGAAAACATGGCAATGTATGGGAGATCCCACAGTGGTATATTCACTTGTTCAGATGAAAATATCAAATCAACACAGAGTTCTACCAATTGGAAGACTAAAAGGAGTGACAGTAGATCTGGATGGAGTGCAGACTAAAGTCGACTTCAAAGTAATCAAGATAGTGGATGGCACAACACCTTATCCGACATTGCTTGTCTTGGATTCAACATTTGATAACCAGGCCATAATCAACTTAAAGACGTGGAATATGACCTTCGAGTTAGAAGAATACAAAATCATTGTGCCATTGGACCCATCAGAAGGCAAAAGGTTCGTAGAACCTACTTGCTTGGACCTGGAGGAAATTAACCAGGTGTTCAGAACAATTACACAAGATCAATATTACGTGAACCCAAATGGAGACGGGGTACTCAGTTGGAAAAGAATCACCTCATGTGCGTCAGACTCAAATACGGGCTTAGAAAATTGGCAGCAGAGGTTACATGAAGTCTCCACAAGAAGATGCGCAAGAATAAACCGCGCAGTAAGATGGGTAGGTACAGAGATAAGGCAACCTCCCAGCTTCCATGGGGTGAATGACTTAGAAGCATTATTAACATGATACGATGNAGTGTTAGAAAATAAGAGGCTCTTAGCCCTAGATATAACACTCAAGGAAACACCTGGAAGATGGTGGGGTGTGCACAAAGAAACAATTAACGATTGGTATCAATGTAAGAAGTTACTGTGCATCATATTTGGCGTAGAATAGGGGATAAACCAATCGCAAAAATATGATGGACAAGGGGCACCAACAAAACACTTGGAGAAGTGAAAAACGCTATGGAGGATGACACCACCGAAGGAATGGTCTCATCATTGTTTTCATTCATTAGAAGGCATCCCAAGAAACTAATACACAACCCAAGAATTGTGCAGAGGAACTACGAACTGGACAGTGTTATAGCAGAACTTTACAGTCACTTTCTCATTTGAGCATGAGAACCCCAACATAGACGCACCACTTAAACAAATAAGAGGGGTGATATTCATTAAAGAACCAGAAGTTGAAATCATGATATAAGAACAACAAAAAAACATACAAACACTAAAAGAACTAATTTCATGTTACTATGTGCAGGAAGAAGCACCAGATGAAAATGACCAACATGATATTCATATTGAGGAGGTTGAAGGTGAGAGAGAAGTGGAAGGTCCACCTTTGGAATCAGAAGTAATTGTTGTGTCGATCAAGGTAAAGAAAGTCAACATCGGGATAGTTCAGAATCCTAAAATGGCCATCATTGGAGACTATTGGGATGAGCAAACAGTGGAAATAATAAGAGAGTTATTGCACAAGTACAACGACCTTTTCCCAACAACGTTCATAGAAATGAAAGGCATAGCAGGAGAGTTGAATAATGAACCTGAAATCGATAGGATGTTGGAGGCTGGAATCATAGAACCTGTAGAGGAATATGAATGGGTAAGCCCGATGGTATTTCAGAGGAAGAAACTTATCTAGGTGGATATCAATGGCCACCCACCTTTTCCAACTGGCTCAAAACCATTTTCTGGAAATTTTGGTAATTTACTATTTTTGGCAGTTTTCGGTCCTGAACTTCGAGAGCCATTTTGAGGCCCTAACCGACATTTTTTGGGAATCAACCGATCAACAAATATTTCCTCTATATTTGTTGTCAATAGTTTTAGTCCTCAGATATATGTTTCTAACGATGTATCATATGCATCAAACGGAGATCGTATGCAAAAGTTACGACCCCGGGAAGTTGATGTACTGACTTACCCAAACGGGGCCCACGTGACTTTTGGTGCTTCATCTCCTAGGGTTAGGTTTTTTGACATTCATGTTTATTGTAAAAAGGCCTTCAAAGCCTCATTGTAATCATCTTCTTGTGAATGCGATTGTCCATCACATCTCTTCTCAGAGATAAGATGCCACCATTATAGCGAGTCTTTCACTCTGTATTTTTACAGTCTCTATAATTTTTTTTCATTAATAGAAATCATGTATTACTATATATTTGTGTTTATGGTTGAATCTCTAATACATTTATGTTATATTATTGGATATACGTGATATCTCTGTGCATTTATTTATCATATCTCCGCTCTCATTTCATGCTGAAAATAATCTGGATCAACTGTATCAGAGCAGGCTGCTCTTGATCATTTTTCAGTGCATGTCCCCGACGGGGTATGAGTATAGCAAGTTGGGTCTCGAGTTTGTCTCTCTTGAAGACAATTGCTCTCACACACCAAGAAACCCTCCATTGCGTAAGAAAATAAAAACAATGGAGAAGAAGATCCTATCAATATGTTGCTTGAGCAAGCTCTCACGCGACAGAGGGACGAAATGATGGAGAATTGTTCCCACATCCTTTAACGCCTGCCAATAGCAACAAACGCATCTTCATCAAACAGCCACTTTGGAAGCACCTCTCCTTTCAAGGTATAGGTTGATTTTGATATTCCCATATTTGAAGGTTATATAGATGTGGATGCCCTAGACAAATGGTTAAATCTGTTAGAAGGTTATTTCTCTATTCATAATTTTTTCGACAAGGAAAAGATCACCTTTGTACTCCCTAAATATCTCCCCCATGTCAAACATTGGTGGGAAACTTACTGGGATAAAAATTCCACAGAAGAGTCTGGAATATATGGGGCCGAGCCCACTTGGGATTTTTTTGTGGATGCGATAAACGAACAATATTACCCTGTTGGAAACTATGAGGACCAATACGTGAGATGGACCACACTGCAGCAAGAGAAGGGTCAATAAGTTATGGATTTCACCAATACCTTCCATACCTTGCGCACCAAGTTGGGTATCAAATACTTTGAACGACATTTGGTTCTGAAATACTGTGGGGCTCTACACAAATACATCCAAACTGAAATGGATTTTCTGGACATCTCATCATTTAGTGTTGTTTATCGACATGTTGTTAAAATCGAGTAGAAATTTAAGCACCATAACAAACAGGATTTTGGGTCTACAAATATGCAACAACCAAATTATGAAAAATAGGGCCCTAACAAACAGTCTCTCAAACACCAATCCAGGCCACAGGAAAAGAAGTGTCATGGGAAGACAAAGACGAACACTGGAAAATGGTGTGATTTCCACAAAATCCCCTGGCACAACACCGATGAATGTCACTCAAAATAGTCATCGGTGGCCGAGATCAAAGACAAGGAGTCGAACCCTGATTCAGAATCTGACTTTGAAAATACTAGTAAAAGACAGATCATTGACACAGACCCCACTGCTATGGTCACAACCGCAACAATTAAACCAGAAGAACCAATAGACCCTGAAGAGGGGGAGTCCCTTTTTCATTCATAGATGTGGGTGAAGGGGACCTCGCTGCATTTTGTTGTTGATACCAAAAGCCAGAAGAACCTCATCTCAGTAGAGGTTTTCAAACAGTTGGGATTGTCGACAACACCACACCCACAACCATACAACATCGGGTGGATTTTCCAGGGACGAGATCTTTGCGTCAACCAATAGTGTCGATTTTCATATGGAATCCAACCCTTAAAGGATGAGGTATTATGTGATGTTTCCCCACTCGATGTTTTTGATGTTCTCTTGGGCCAGCCATATATGTGGAAGCGTCATATTGTTTATGAGTCTCGACCTCGCAGTGTCATTGTTTCTCTGGGGGGTCATCTCTATAGAGTACCAGAGGTAGTTCCAACTATTGTTCCACCTAAACAATGTTGCAAGGTAGTATCTCAAACTGAAAAATTCAGTGTCTTCACAATCTGTTCAAAAGGGGAACAGAAGGACACTGCAACCACTACAGTCTCGCCCCAAGCACCTTCTATCCAACAGAAGCAAGTCGACAAGGTTGCAGAAATGCGCAAAGATTCCTTCTGCACACAGACCTATCATGTATCTCAACTTATTGAATAGAATCAACCTCAACAGGTTTGTGAAATCCTCCCACAAACCAAGCAGTGTGACGTCTCCAACAAGGCAAGCATCTCACCAAGATTCAGATTTAGCAAACGCTTCCCTCTCTCCCCCGGGAACTCAATGCAATGGACACCATTTATTCCTAAGGAGGTAGGATTGATCCAAGTGGATATTGGTGGCCACCCACCTTTTCCAATTAGCTCAAAACAATTTTCTGGCAATTTTGGTAATTTACTATTTTTGGTAGTTTTTCGTGTCCTGAACTTCCGGAGTCGTTTTGAGGCCCTAAATGACATTTTTTGGGCATCAATCGTTTGGTGAATATCTTCATTTTATTTTTTGTCAACAATTGTATTCCTTGGATATATCTTTCTAATGATGTATCATATGCATCAAACAAGGATCGTATGCAAAAGTTACGACCACGGGAAGTTGATGTACTGACTTACTCAAACGGCGCCCACGTGACTTTTGGTGCTTCATCTCCTAGGGTTAGGTTTTTTGACATTCCTGTTTATTGTAAAAATGCCTTCATATCCTCATTGTAATCATCTTCTTACAAATGCGAGTATCTGTCACATCTCTTCTCAGAGATAAGTTGCCACCATTCTAGCGAGTCTTTCACTATGTATTTTTACAGTCTCTTTACATTTTTTTCATTAATAGAAATCATGTATTATTGTATCTTTGTGTTTATGGTTGCATCTCTTATACGTTTCTGTTATATTATTGAATATCCATGATATCTCTATGCATTTCTTTATTATATCTTCGCTCTCATTTCATGCCGAAAATAATCCAGATCAAAAACAAGGGGGAATAAGAATATATGTGGACTTGAGGAAGTTGAATGATGCGTGCCTACATGACTCATTCCCTACTCCTTTCACAAATTAATTGTTGGATAACGGAGGAGGAAAGGAATCTTATTCATTCACTGACAGATTCTCGAGATACCGTTAGATCAAAATAGCACCGAAAGACAGATACAAGACCACTTTTTCCACGGAATAGGGATCCTACCAGTATACAGTTATGTCATTTGGACTGAAGAATGCACCCTCAATATTTTCCATAGTAGTCATGGTTGCATTCAAAGAATTCATCCACCAGTTTCTAGAGGTATATCTGGATGATTGGAAAATCTATAATCTATTGAAAGACCATGTAGGGGTGTTAAGACTGATATTAGAAACATGCAGGCAATGTCATATATCGTTAAATATCAAAAAGTGCATCTTTGTAATGCCTTTTGGGATACTCTTGGGCCATATAGTATGCAAACAAGGCTTGCTAGTAGATCCTTCCAAGACTGTAGTGATTGTTAATTTAGCACCACCAAAAATAGTCTGCCAATTAAGAGTGACATTGGGACACACAATATACTACATGAAGTTTATAAAGGGGTATGCGTAGATCATTGTGCCAATGGATAAATTGCTAAGAAAAGATAGCAAATTTTAGTGGAATGAGGATTGTCAGCGCAGATTGGACACCCTAAAAGAGAAGATGGTAATCGCACCAATATTAGTATTCCCAGATTGGGAAAATAAATTCCACATCCATGTAGATGCATCATCCATAGAACTTGGAGTTGTTCTGGTGCAACTAGGAGCAGGAGAAATGGACCATCTGATAGCATTTGGTAGCACAAAACTGTCATAATCGGAGAAGAACTACAATAGCACGGAGAGGGAAGGCTTAGCTATGGTCTACATGATTCAGAATTTCATGCATTATTTATTGAGAAAACATTTCAAGATGTTGACAAACCATTCAATGCTCAAATACCTCATCAAAAAGCCAGTGTTAGGGGGGAGAATTTGTAGATGATTATTGTTGTTCCAGGAATTTGAATTTGAAGTGATAGTAAAACCAAGGAAGTTGAACGCAGGACCTGATCACCTGTTGAGGATCACTAATGGAGAGGAACCTACGAATCTAGATGACATCTTTCTCGACGCGTAGCTATTTTCATTCTAGATAATCAATGAATACTTAGCAGACACCATCCATTACTTTAGTACAAGGACAACACCACAAGAATTCAACACTGCGCAGAAGAAAAATATGGTAGTCATGGTTGCAGACTATCAATTGATTGCAAGATATTTATACAAAATCGGTCCAGATATCATCTTGAGAAGATGTGTGCTAGAAAATGAAAGTCCTAGGATTTTAGCAGAATCCCATGAGGGAATAGTAGGAGGACATTATGTAGGCAAAGTTATCGCGCAAAATGTATTGCGTGCAGGACTCTGGTGGTCGAATGTTCATGGAGACTCAAAGGACTATTGCTAGAAATGTGATGTATGCCAGAGGGTTGGTAAACCGAATAAAAGGGACAAGATGCCTCTAGGACCATAAGTAACCTTCCAGGTATTTGAAAAATGGGAAATAGATTTTGTGGGACCAATTAACCCACCAGCAAAAAGTTCAGGAGGGAGGTGCATTATCACTGCGACACAATACTTGAAAATATGGGAAGAAGCAACACCAGTAAAAGATTGCAATGTAGACACAAAAACAAACTTCTTGTTTGAGCAGGTGATCACTAGATTTGGTTTCCTAAGGATTTTGATGAGTGACCAAGGCACTCACTTCATTAACAATACTATTAGGGCTATGACTGAGGAGTTTGAAGTTTATCATAAAAAGAGTACACCAGATCACCCTCAAGAAAATGGAACAGTGGAATCCTTTTAAAAAATCCTCGAGAATGCATTAACAAAGATATGCAATGTTAATAGGGACGATTGGGACTTGAAGATACCAACATTATTGTGGGCGTACAGGACCACATGCAAAAAATTGACAGAAAATACACCATTCATATTGGTGTATGGGAAAGAAGAAGTGGTGCCAATAAAATTTTTGGTACCTAGTCTGCACGTAGCAGAAATTACAAACATAACAGAGTGAGGCGAAGTACATAAAAGGATAAATCAGCTAATGATCATGGAAGAAGATAGGATTCTAGCAAGATTTCACCAAGAAGTATAGAAAGCAAGGGACAAATCTTGGCATAACAAACATATCAACAGGAGAAATTTCAAGGAAGGAGACTTAGTCTTGGTGTACAACAGTAAATCCCTTCAGCACCCAGGAAAACTTAGAATGCATTGGTTAGGACCATACGAGGTAAAGATTGTCACTGATGGGGGAATTGTACATTTGCAGGATTTAGGAGGAACAAAAATCAGATGGATGATCAATGGGAATCGACTGACGCTATATAGAGACAGTCGACCTCCTAGCACTTAAAAAAAAAAAA
>JASDQU010736416.1:7779-28238 GCA_032191745.1 Picea mariana | reverse complement strand
TAATTGATGAGTTTTTGTGCAAGAGGGAAGTTTTGGGAAAACGAACCCTACACTCATTCACCCCCCCTCTAAGTGTGGTAGGTGTGTCCAACAGTTATAAGTCATGAGTCGTAGTCGTGTAGCTATTTTGTGGAGCTCAGACTCTGCTATATCTCGAAGTTTGTTGTCAGAGTCATGAGGGAAATTTTTAATTTCATAATCCAGAGTCTCGAAAATATTCCTCCAGGATTTTATGGAATCGATGGCATGTGGTATTGTATCAGATATAATGTCTCTGTCTAGACTCGAGCTTTCTACAACTTCCTCGCTTTTCTTGGGTGCCTTCTTAGGTGCCATGGTATTTGCACTAGACCAGAAACCTGTTTACAGAGAAAATGTGTATAAAAATGGATAAATGTGACTTGTTATAGATGTAAACGATAAAAATGAAATTCAAAACGCAAGACCTTATTAACCCTTAATTTGTGTTATAATGAGTGTACAGACACACGCGCCGAAAAATTAATTCTTTTTAATGGAAAGATATGCCTGGAGATATGCTTTCACGTCAAAAAATATCTCCACTTATTCATTATTAATATTGTTGTATATCGGTGATTTCGAAACTGGGGTTTCAAAAATCACTGCCTTCCTCAATTCCCGAAATGCAAAAGGAAGCTTAGTTATCACTAATCCTATTTTGGAAGAAAATTAACCTTAATCTTAAACCTTGTTTAGAGAAAACATGATTTCGCGTTTCAGAACATCGGGGATCCTGTTGTCAGGAGATATGTCATGAGCAAACCCCGGATCGCGAAATTGTGATGGGATTAGTGAGGTGCTAATCACGTATTAGAGCTTTAATTAATCAAGGTTAATTATTAATTACCTTTTTAACTTTTCGGAAAAAACGAGGATCAGGAGTTCGACGGCTGAGAGTTCGAAAACTCTTTAATAGAAAGAAAAACTCGAATCATGAAAGATTAAGTGAAATATGATTGCATTTAGGAGTTTAGTTAATTATGGATTAAAAATCACTTTGTGGAAAACGGTAGAAAATGTAACATTTATTTCTTTCCCCCTTTTTCTTTTAATTTTTTTTAATATGTTAAACGGTTTCAGGATTTCGGCACGAGGAAATTAGGATGGTTGAAGATCATACTTCAAGAAAAACCAAATCTTGAAACCCCGAAAGGAACGGAAGGCTATGACTCCCCTTTTTGGACTAAGGGCGGCTCCATGACTTAGGAAAGATGAAGTTTTAGTTTTCAAGGATAGAAAAATTTAAACTTCGTGTCAACATTAGGCTCCATCTAGAGATCGCGTCTCAGATTGTAGAACCATGGACCTTATGAGGGAAATAAAATCAGATGCATATAGGGTGTAGGAAGAAATGATGACCAGGAAAGCCACACCTCAATTTAACCAAGTACCAGCCTCGTACAACATTGTGCAGCAACAATATAAAATTGTGCAGCCGCAGTATAACACTACGCAACCACACTATAATATCACACAGTATAACCAGGCCCCTTAGTACAACGCACCGCGAGGGGATCAAGTTGGCTACAGAGGTGGAGGAATAGAAAGAGGAGGCTTTGGAAGAGGCAGAGGATGAGTGGTATGCCACAAATGTCAACAACCAGGACACTATGCAAGAGAATTTCCACTCCCACTAGTGACCTGTATCTATTTCCGCGCATCATACCATGACACAGAAGAATGTCTGACACTATTAGGGAAGATTCAGGAGAAGAGAAATAAGAACAATTAGAATGTTCATTGGATTTTAGCAGAAGTGAGGGATGAAGGAAGAAACATCAACATAGTTACACGAGGAGGAGATAAAATAGGAAATGGCACAGTAATACAAGAGCCAACATGGCAACAATAGGTGAAGAAGAATGTTGAACCGAAGAAGCAACTTGATGCAAAAAATGAAAAGGAGATATTCAAGAAAACCAGACAAGAATTCCTAAATCCAGACATCACATTGACATCAACTGCACGGTATAATAAGGAAGTACCAATGTATGAGATGCCTCCATCATTGGATCACACCAAAGAAACACAATCGGACAAGTAAGTACGATTAAGGGTTTTTTGCAATCATGTGTGAAACTACTAAATAATTTTTCATCTATCCGAATATTAAAAAATATGCTAGAAAGATGTAGCATAGAGGTAGAAGGAAAGTTAGAACAGAAACAATTCAATCATCTACATACAAGGAGGAGAACAAGTAGGGAATTAAGACTGAACACCAACATTGGAGATTTCAAGATGGGAGATATTATACTAGATTTAGGATCCGAAGTCAATGTATTACCCAAGAAGACATGGAAATGTATGGGAGATCCCATAGTAGTATATTCACTTGTTCAGATGAAAATAGCAAATCAACATAGAGTTCTACCAATTGGAAGACTAAAAGGAGTGACAGTAGATCTGGATGGAGTGCAGACTAAAGTCGACTTCGAAGTAATCGAGATAGTTTATGGCACAACACCTTATCTGACAATGCTTGTATTAGATTCAGAATTTGATAACTAGGCCATAATCAACTTAAATATGTGGAATATGACCTTCGATTCAGAAGAATACAGAATCATTGCGCCATTGGACCCATCAGAAGGCGAAAGGTTCGTAGAACCTACTTGCTTGGACTTGGAGGAAATTAACCAGGTGTTCAAAACAACTATGTGAGATCAATATTACAGGAACCCAACTGGAGATGGGGTACTCATTTGGAAAATCATCACCTCATGTGCGTCAGACTCAAATACAGGCTTAGAAAATTGGCAGCAGAGGTTACACGAAGTCTCCACAAGAAGATGCGCAAGAATAAACCGTGCAGTAAGATGGGTAGGTACGGAGATAAGGGAACCTCCCAGCTTCCATGGGGTGAATGACTTAGAAGCATTATTAACATGATACTATGACGAAGTGTTAGAAAATCAGAGGCTCTTAGCCCTAGATATAGAACTCAAGGAAACACCTGCAAGATGGTGGGGTGTGCACAAAGAAACAATTAACGATTGGTATCAATGTAAGAAGTTACTATGCATCATATTTGGCATAGAATAGGGGATAAACCAATCGCAGAAATATGATGGACAGGGGGCACCAACAAAACACTTGGAGAAGTGAAAAACGCTATGGAGGATGACACCACCGAAGGAATGGCCTCATCATTGTTTTCATTCATTAGAAGGCATCCCAGCAAACTAGTACACAAACCAAGAATTGGGCATAGGAACTACGAACTGGACAGTGTTATAGCAGAACTTTACAGTCACTTTCTCATTTGAGCATGAGAACCCCAACATAGACGCACCACTTAAACAAATCAGAGGGGTGATATTCATTAAAGAACCGGAAGTTGAAATCATGATATAAGAACAACAACAAAACATACAAACACTAAAAGAACTAATTTCATGCTATTGTGTGCAGGAAGAAGCACCAGATGAAAATGACCAACGCGATATTCATATTGAGGAGGTTGAAGGCAAGAGAGAAGTGGAAGGTCCACCTTTGGAATCAGAAGTAATTGTTGTGTCGATCAAGGTAAAGAAAGTCAACATCGAGACAGTTCAGAATCCTAAAATGGCCATCATTGGAGACTATTGGGATGAGAAAACAGTGGAAATAATAAGAGAGTTATTGCGCGAGTAGAGCGACCTTTTCCCAACAACGTTCACAGAAATGAAAGGCATAGCAAGAGAGTTGAATAATGAACCTGAAATCAATAGGATGTTGGAGGCTAGAATCATAGAACCTGTAGAGGAATCTGAATGGGTAAGCCCAATGGTAGTTTAGGAGAAGAAACTTATCCGGGTGGATATCAATGTCCACCCACCTTTTCCAACTGGCTCAAAACTGTTTTCTGGCAATTTTGGTAATTTACTATTTTTGGCAGTTTTCGGTCCTGAACTTTCAGAGCCATTTTGAGGCCCTAAATGAAATTTTTTGGGAATCAACCAATTAACAAATATTTCCTTTATATTTGCAGTCAATAGTTTTAGTCCTCAGATATATATTTCTAACGATGTATCATATGCGTCAAACAGAGATCGTATGCAAAAGTTACGACCCCAGGAAGTTGATGTACTGACTTACCCAAATGGGGCCCACGTGACTTTTGGCGCTTCATCTCCTAGGGTTAGGTTTTTTGACATTCATGTTTATTGTAAAAATGCCTTCAAAGCCTCATTGTAATAATCTTCTTGCGAATGTGAGTGTCCATCACATCTCTTTTCAGAGATAAGATGCCACCATTATAGCGAGTCTTTCACTCTGTATTTTTACAGTCTCTATAATTTTTTTTCATTACTAGAAATCATGTATTACTATATATTTGTGTTTATGGTTGCATATCTAATACATTTATGTTATATTATTGGATATACGTGATATCTTTGTGCATTTATTTATTATATCCCCGCTCTCATTTCATGCTAAAAATAATGTGGATCAGCTGTATCAGAGCAGGCTGCTCTTGATCATTTTTTAGTGCATGTCCCCAACAAGGTTCAAGTATAGCAAGTTGGGTCTTGAGCTTGTCTCTCTTGAAGACAATCACTCTCACATGCCAAGAAACCCTCCATGGTGGAAGAAAATAAAAACAACGGAGAATACGATCCTATTAATATGTTGCTTGAGCAAGCTCTCACGTGACAGAGGGACGAAATGATGGAGAATTGTTCCCACATCCTTCAACGCCTGCCAATAGCAACAGATGCATCTTCATCAAACAGCCACTTTGGAAGCACCTCTCCTTTCAAGGTATAGGTTGATTTTGATATTCCCATATTTGAAGGTCAGATAGATGTGGATGCCCTAGATAAATGGTTAAATCTGTTAGAAGGTTATTTCTCTATTCATAATTTTTCCGACAAGGAAAAGATCACCTTTGCACTGCTTAAAGATCTCCCCCATGTCAAACATTGGTGGGAAATTTACTGGGAGAAAAATTCCACAGAGGAGTCTGGAATATATGAGGCCTAGCCCACTTGGGATTTTTTTGTGGATGTAGTAAATGAATAGTATTACCCTGTTGGAAACTATGAGGACCAGTACGTGAGATGGACCACACTACAACAAGAGAAGGGTCAAGAACTTCCAGAGTTCACCAATACCTTTCATACCTTGCACACCAAGTTGGGTATCAAATACTTTGAACGAAATTTGGTTCTGAAATACTGTGGGGCTCTACACAAATACATCCGAATTGAAATGGATTTTCTGGACATCTCATCATTTAGTGTTGCTTATCGAGTAGAAATTTAAGCACCATAACAAACGGGATTTTGGGTCTACAAATATGCAACAACCAAATTATGAAAAACAGGGCCCTAACAAATAGTCTCTCAAAAACCAGTCCAGGCCACGAGAAAAGAAGGGTCATGGGAAGACAAAGACGGACACTGGAAAATGGTGCGATTTCCAAAAAATCCCCTGGCACAACACCGATGAATGTCACTCAAAATAGTCATCGGTGGTTGAGATCAAAGACAAGGAGTCGAACCCTGATTCAAAATCTGACTCTGAAAATACTGGTTAAAGACAGATCATTGACACAGACCCCACTATTATTGTCGCAACCACAAAAATTAAACCAGAAGAACCAACAGACCCTGAAGAGGGGGATCCCCTTTTTCATTCATAGATGTGGGTGAAGGGGACCCCGCTGCATTTTATTGTTGATACCAGAAGCCAGAAGAACCTCATCTCAGCAGAGGTTGTCGAACAGTTGGGATTGTCGACAACACCACACCCACAGCCATACAACATCAGGTGGATTTTCCAAGTACGAGATCTTCGTGTCAACCAATAGTGTCGATTTTCATACAGCATCCAACCCTTCAAGGATGAGGTATTATGTGATGTTTCCCCACTCAATGTCTATGATGTTCTCTTGGGCCAACCATATATGTGGAAGCGTCATATTGCTTATGAGTCTCGACCTCGCAGTGTCATTGTTTCTCTGGGGGGTCATCTCTATAGAGTACTAGAGGTAGTTCTAACTATTGTTCCACCTAAACAATGTTGCAAGGTAGTATCTCAAACTTAAAAATTCAGTGTCTTCACAATCTGTTCAAAAGGGGAATAGAAGGACACTGCAACCACTACAGTCTCGCCCCAAGCACCTTCTATCCAACAGAATCAAATCGACAAGGTTGCAGCAAAGCGCAAAGATTCCTTCTACACACAAACCTATCATGTATCTCAACTTATTGAACAGAATCAACCTCAACAGGTTTGTGACATCCTCCCACAAACCAAGCAGTGTGATGTCTCCAACAAGGCAAGCATCTCACCAAGATTCATATTTAGCAAACGCTTCCCTCTCTCCCCCGGGAACTCAATGCAATGGACACCATTTCTTCCTAAGGAGAGAGGATTGATCCAGGTGGATATCAATGGCCACCCACCTTTTCCAACTGGCTCAAAACAGTTTTCTGGCAATTTTGGTAATTTACTATTTTTGGCAGTTTTTCGAGTCCTGAACTTCTGAAGCCGTTTTGAGGCCCTAAACGACATTTTTTGGGCATCAGTCGTTTGGTAAATATCTTCATTTTATTTTTTGTCAACAATTGTATTCCTCGGATATATCTTTCTAATGATGTATCATATGCATCAAACAAAGATAGTATGCAAAAGTTACGACCACGGGAAGTTGATGTACTGACTTACTCAAACAGGACCCACGTGACTTTTGGTGCTTCATCTCCTAGGGTTGGATTTTTTGACATTCCTGTTTATTGTAAAAATGCTTTCATATCCTCATTGTAATCATCTTATTGCGAATGCGAGTAGCCATCACATCTCTTCTCAGAGATAAGTTGCCACCATTCTAGCGATTCTTTCACTATGTATTTTTACAGTCTCTTTACATTTTTTTCATCAATAGAAATCATGTATTACTGTATCTTTGTGTTTATGGTTGCATCTCTGATACGTTTTTGTTATATTATTGGATATCCGCGATATCTCTATGCATTTCTTTATTATATCTTCGCTCTCATTTCATGTCGAAAATAATCTGGATCAGAAACAAGGGGGAATAAGAATATATGTGGACTTGAGGAAGTTGAATGATGCATGCCTACATGACTCATTCCCTACTCCTTTCACAAATTAAGTGTTGGAGAACGGAGGAGGAAAGGAATCTTATTCATTCACTGACGGATTCTCGGGATACCATTAGATCAAAATAGCACCGAAAGACAGATACAAGACCACTTTTGCCACGGAATAGGGATCCTACCAGTATACAGTTATGTCGTTTGGACTGAAGAATGCACCCTCAATATTTTCCATAGTAGTCATGGTTGCATTCAAAGAATTCATCCACCAGTTTCTAGAGGTATATCTGGATGATTGGAAAATCTATAATCTATTGAAAGACCATGTAGGGGTGTTAAGATTGATATTAGAAACATGCAAGCAATGTCATATATCGTTAAATATCAAAAATTGCATCTTCGTAATGCCTTTTGGGATACTCTTGGGCCATATAGTATGCAAAAAAGGATTGCTAGTAGATCCTTCCAAGACTGTAGTAATTGTTAACTTAGCACCACCAAAAATAGTCTGCCAATTAAGAGCGACATTGGGACACACAATATACTACATGAAGTTTATAAAGGGGTATGCGCAGATCATTGTGCCAATGGAGAAATTTCTAAGAAAAGATAGCAAGTTTCAGTGGAATGAGGACTGTCAATGCAGATTGGACACCCTAAAAGAGAAGATGGTAATCACACCAATATTAGTATTCCCAGATTGGGAAAAGAAATTCCACATCCATGTAGATGCATCAGCCATAGCACTTGGATTTGTTCTGGTGCAACTAGGAGCAGGAGAAATGGACCATCTGATAGCATTTGCTAGCACAAAACTGCCATAATCGGAGCAAAACTGCAATAGCACGAAGAGGGAAGGCTTAGCTATGGTCTACATGCTTCAGAAGTTCAGGCATTATTTATTGAGAAAACATTTCAAGATTTTCACAAACCATTCAATGCTCAAATACCTCATCAAAAAGCCAGTGTTGGGGGGGGGAATTTGTAGATGATTATTGTTGTTCCAGGAATTTGACTTTGAAGTGATAGTAAAACCAGGGAAGTTGAACGCAGGACCTGATCACCTGTCGAGGATCACTAATGGGGAGGAACCTACGAATCTAGATGACATCTTTCTCGACGCGCAACTATTTTCATTCTAGATAATCGATGAATACTTAGCAGACACCGTCCATTACTTTAGTACAAGGACTACACCACAAGAATTCAACACTGCGCAGAAGAAAAATATGGTAGTCAGGGTTGCAAACTATCAATTGATTGCAAGATATTTATACAAAATTGGTCCAGATATCATCTTGAGATAATGTGTGCTAGAAAATGAAAGACCTAGGATTTTAGTAGAATCCCATGAGGGAATAGTAGGAGGACAATATGCAGGCAAAGTTATCGTGCAAAATGTATTGCGTGCAGGACTATGGTGGTCGACCGTTCACGGAGACTCAAAGGACTATGGCCAGAAATGTGATGTATTCCAGAGGGTTGGTAAACCGAATAAAAGAGACGAGATGCCTCTGAGACCACAAGTAACCTTGCAGGTATTTGAAAAATGGGAAATAAATTTTGTGGGACCAATTAACCCACCAGCAAAAAGTTTAGGAGCGAGGTGCATTATCACTACGACAGAATACTTGAAAATATGGGAAGAAGCAACACCAGTAAAATATTGCAATGTAGACACAGCAACACACTTCCTGTTTGAGCAAGTGATCACTAGATTTGGTTTCCCAAGGATTTTGATGAGTTACCAAGGCACTCACTTCATTAACAACACTTTTAGGGCTATGACTGAGGAGTTTGAAGTTTATCATAAAAAGAGTACACCAGATCACCCTCAAGCAAATGGAACAGTGGAATCCTTTTAAAAAATCCTCGAGAATGCATTGACAAAGATATGAAATGTTAATAGGGATGATTGGGACTTGAAGATACAAACATTATTGTGGGCGTACAGGACCACGTGCAAAAAATTGACAGGAAATACACCATTCATATTGGTGTATGGGAAAGAAGAAGTGGTGCCATTAGAATTTTTGGTACCTAGTCTGCACGTAGCAGAAATTACAAACATAACAGAGTGAGGCGAAGTATAGAAAAGGCTAAATCAACTGATGATCATGGAAGAATATAGGATTCTAGAAAGATTTCACCAAGAAGTATAGAAAGCAAGGGACAAATCTTGGCATGACAAGCATATCAAGAGGAGAAATTTCAAGGAAGGAGACTTAGTCTTCGTGTACAACAGTAAATCCCTTCAACACCCAGGAAAACTTAGAATGCATTGGTTAGGACCATACAAGGTAAAGATTGTCACTAATGGGGGAATTGTACATTTGCAGGATTTAGGAAGAACAAAAATCAGAGGGATGATCAATGGGAGTCGACTGAAGCTGTATAGGGACAATCGACCTCCTAGCACTTAAAAAAAAAAAAAAGAGGGGTTACCGCATCGGACATCAAAATATAGCAACAAATACATAGTGCGTCGAAACAAGAATGAGCATCTGCACTTGAAAATGCTATCATGACGGAGAAAGGACCAACGGTCACTAAAATATGCAAATAGTGGGAATGGCGGGTACGGAGAATAAGCACCAATAGACAGCGGCTATCAAAATTGAATGACAAGAGTGATTGGCAGGACGTCGTAATAATCACGCCAACTAGCGATGACGAGGGAATTCAATGTAAAGTACGTGGTAAGTGCCATTGCATTCAAAACGAAACGTGGGTAATGTCTCTGAGAGGCTTCACATGATCTCTATATAAATCTAGCAGGCGAGGATCAGAAGGGTTATTGTGAAATTCAGAAAAGCACAGCGCGATAGAGTATGGAGCAGAGAGAAAAATTGCAGAGGTCACAAAGCCAACTAAGCTCGGCAGAGAATACCTTTACCACCATGGAACCACCCAAAGTAGGAGTGTCGATCCAGACTTGCAGATGACCTCAGAGAACATCAAAGCACCTTAGCAGTCACAAGAAAGCAAACAACAACCACCTCAGCCTCTGAAAATTGTCAACGTGGATGAAATCTCGTTGCCCAACATGGAACCAGGAAGCCCCACACTAGTGGTGGAGGAAACCCAACAGACAACATCGATGGGCATGGACATTGATATACCAGAAATAGGATAGGGCCGACAGGATGAGGATGCAGGAAATCATTTGCACCCTGAAAACCCTGAAGAATCCCCAAGAGTCAATGGGATAGTCCCGAACCAAGAAGAAACAACCACACCAGAAAGGTCACACACAACCATGTCGGAATAGCCACATGAGGGCATAATGGAATATGTCATCAGACGAGCAGAGGAGTATGCAGAAGAGATAACAATGGAGGCTAGAAGCTCGAGTTAGCCACCACAGTGCAAGGGAAAACAATCAGTAGCAAGATCACTACGCAAGTAGGCCACCACATCCATAGTCTTGTCGCACACTCTAGAATGGGTGCGTGTCATGGGTAACATGTTAGGCCACATCAAGAAACTTTGGTACTCATACCACGATGTGAGGGACACAAACAAGTTTCCATAATTTTCCAAGAAAGTTTACGTGGAAACTATGGGTTTACGACCCTTTGGAAAACCAATTAACCAATCAAGATAGTTGGCAATAGGACTAGCCAAAACCAACATTCTAGGCATGTTGGACATCCCACACTTTGGGAGGGGCCAGGACATAAGAAACTACGTCAAGAAACTGATGGGAGTCACCCACGGAGGATACATGTGGATGGAGAAGCTCGTATCAATAGAGGTGAATCTCATTGCATACATCAAAGGGATACCAACAAGGGGGGAGGCACCCGCATAGTTCCTTGATGACAAGATGAAGGAGAAGGAACTGGAAGAGGAAATGAAGAAGAAGTATGGTACATAAAGAGGGTCGCGCAGAATCATAATTAATTGCATTAGTGACACAACAACAAGGATGGCCACAAAAATCATGTCGTGAAAGTTACTCAGGAAATGCTACAAGGACGAAGTCCCTGTCAGGGTCATCGCAACTACAGCACAATGTGTGGAGGGTACCACACTCAACTGGGCCCCATACTTGTTGAATTTGTTCCTAGAAAACTGCAAGGACGTGCAGGACCTGGGGACAGAATTTCATTATTCGTGGCTACTCATCCTGATCACCTTGGTCGGATTGAGGGATCCTAAGTATTCATTATTTTCCTCAAAATCCAATCCTTTTCATGCAACGCGATACCTATCATTGGGGAGCACTCCAAACCCCAAGAACAAAAGGGTGAATGTAGGCATGTTCGAAGGATATTACAACGAATTGTAGGATAACATCGCCAACACTTAGCAGATTACACCAGAGGTGGTCGCACAATATTAGGGCATAGCCAACTTCAAAGTGACCATGAATACAATGTGGATCCAAGAACTAAAGAATCCTAACAACCAATGGCTACAACTACGGTACTGCGTCAAGGAAGAGGATGTAGAAATGGCCATCAGGGATTGGAACAATGATTGGAGGATTCCAGTCCTAAATCAAGAGATGTCCGCAAATAAGGAGGCGGAGGCAGGGGAGGAATAGACACCTGGAAGAGAAAAAATGGTGCCCAAGAAGCCAAGGACAGGTCAGAACCTAGTGCAATAGAAGCAAGGGGGTGTGTCCAAGAAAGGCACCCAAACAGGGAAGAAGAACAACACCCAGGAGCCACAGAAACAAGAAAAAAAGATTGAGAAAACAGAAGGGACCACATCAAGTGATACTCAGCAAGAGAAAGGCCATACCAAGAGCTCAGTCATACAAACATGGGGTGCACACAAGAAATCTAAGGCACACAAAACTCCACCAGAATACACAATCACTGAGGATGACGCAGACCTCATGGCCCAGATGGTTCAGGATCGAACAGCGAAGGATTTTGACGAAGGTTAACGACAAAGGGATAAGATGCAGGATGAGTTGGAATACATGAGGTAGCTCCTCGATCAAATTAGAGAAACATAGAGGGTCGGCAGAGGAATAGAATCAGTCCAAGCAGCATCACATCCAGGAACTGAGGCTAGATCAAGCGAGTAGGATAGAATCCAGATGACAACACAGTCGAGCTCGATGTTTCACATCACACCCAACATGTTGTTCATGGATTAAATTGTGGGTCAGACACCATTGAAGGATTTGGCCTAAATACAATTGGTAATGACACAAATACCAACCAAGGCCCTGTATAAACTACAAGTCCGCGTCATGCAGGAGGTACAGTCACGCGCGCGCACAGATGCAGCAGAGTTGGAGAAGATGAAGGAACGTAAAGAAGAGTTGTAATTGGTGCTCGACCAGGTCAAGCTCGATACTAAATATTAGAAAGACTTCACAGATAGGCTAGAGCAGGGATTGGTTGTAGCCTATCATAAAATTCCAAAGAGTGTGAAAATAGCAGAGCTCATCATGATGCAGAATATTGATCATATTGNGCTCGATACTAAAGATGAGAAAGACTGCACAGATAGGCTAGAGCAGGGATTGGTTGTAGCCTATCATAAAATTCCAAAGAGTGTGCAAATAGCAGAGCTCATGATGATGCAGAATATTGATCATATTGTGTAGAAAACCGATCAATAAAGGAAGGAGATCGAGTACCTCTGGGAACATCTCATACCTACCACTCCCCTAGAGGTGAAGGACTAGACGAAGTAGGAAGCAACAACATAGATAGAGGATATGGAGCGACAATCTAGCGTAGCTGCCGACTTGTTCGATAAATTAGCACAGCTATGGATGAAGTTGGAGGAGGATCAACAAGTCCAGCAATGGGACTAGGAGGAGGAGAGGATAAGCATAGATATCTAGGACCTCAAACAGAGGTAGAAGAAGATGATGATCATTGAGAGCATCAAATAAGCACAGGATATGAAGAAGTTGCAGAAAAAACTCATAGCCATGCAAACATGGAAGAAGGAGCATCAGGCTCAAATGGAACATATCCAAGAGAGGGCAGCAAAGGTATTGGACACACTCAAGGAGAATACCATGCAGGCTCAAACACAAGAAAAGGAACTCATAGATAATTTCCAGGCTCTCGCATGAGAGATTGAAGAGATGCACAAAATTTAGGTGGCTCAGGATGAGCCACATGTTAGTGTTGGGGGCTTGTTGCATGCATACCTAGCCAGGAAGAAAGGTTATTTTTGGAGGAAAAGCATGCAAGAGGGAAAAGACAGCTAGAAGGAAAAGCAACACGTGTAAGAGAAGCAGGCGAAGCACGCATGAAAGAAAGACCTAACGACACTAGGGTTAGGTTTTTTGTAATGAATTGTAATGGCTGGTGAGACAAGGATATAAATAAGTAGTACTTAGGAGACAGAAAAGAGAGACTGATAGGGAGGACACACACACAAAGATTTGTAAGAACTATATGAGTCATTTAGTTTGTGAGTGAGGGGAGTAGTGAGCGACTCGATCCTGAGGGTTATATCGTAGACTAAGGAGCCTGGTGTGATCTAGTCATCCTCGCAGGGATCAAGGAGCCTGTGGAAAAGGGTGAGACCTAATATTGTAACCACGTGCACCATGATATATTTATGAACTATAATACAAGATTAAGAGCCAGATATTTGTGGGCGTAGCCCAGGAGGGGATGAACCACGATAACATTGTGTTATGTGAATGGATGTATGCATATTTATGTCGAACTAATTGATTAATGTTAGATGAATGAAGTAAATAAGTAGATATGGTATTCCACATGCATACATATAATGGATGTTCTAACTAAATGTTAGACTGAATGAATGAATATTGCAGAACACAACCACAGATCTCTGCTCAGTCTCAAGTTGCAAACACCTGAGTATTGAAGCCACCCATAGAACTATCTCGGGTGAGACTGTGCAGTACACTCTGTGTGTTGCGTTGCCTTCTGGTTTACCATATGGGTTGATAGTGTAAATGGATTTTGTTGGGAAGCTTATTAAATATGAACCAAGGTCAATCTAGAATGGTAAGGTAAATTCAGAACAAACCATAAAGAACCCCCTAGACCAATAGTAGAGTAGATCAAACCAACACCATGTAAGAATTTCAGTGATGCTACACATGTGGTTGTGTTATTTTTCCAGCAAATTGTAATGTTTCATTGGTTTCCTAGGTGTATCACTTCAAATAAAGATACTCGATTTATTGGAAATTTTTAGAGGAATCTTTGGAAGAATATGGGTTCCATATTGTATTTCATTTAAGTGTATCATCTGCAGAAAGGTGGTCATATAGAAGTATTTAACTGAAGTCTAGGGAACTCGTTGAGGAGTTTTATTGGAGACAAATCGGGTCAGTGGGATGTGGTGGCAGCTCAAGATTAATTCTCTTGCAACAATTCAGTGAATAGATCCACTAGTAAAAGCCTCATTTCAAGTAGTGTATGGTAGATATAAAAAGGGTTTTGTAGACTTGGTTAAGCTGATAGAATTATAGGCTAGGAGGAGAATTGATGCAGATAATTTTTCAAAAAGAATGCATGACATTCATGAGAAAGTGAGAAAGAAGTTACAACATAGTAATGTTAGTTGTAAGCAGAAGGAGGATTTGCAAAGGAAGTTGAAGGTTTTCCAAGAGGCTGATATAGTAATGGGAAATTTGAGGAAGGATAGATTTTCCATAGGAACGTACAAAAAACTCAAGTACAAGAAAATTGGTCCATGTAGGATCTTGAGAAAAATATTTGCTAACACCTACAAGCTATATTTGTCGGAAGCCTTTGACATTTCTCCAATATTTCATGTTTCTAGCTTATATGAGTTTCATGAAGAAGAAGAGGATGTTGAAGCAGGTACCATGCAAGAATGTGAAGGAAAATTTTCAATCAAACCTACTTAAGGAATTGAAGAAATATTGGCAAAAGAGTCATCCAGAAGAAATGAGGTCAAGAGAAATTTGAATATTTAATCAAATGGAAAAATAGAGATTTAGAGGATGCATCATGGATTTCAGAAGAGGAATTGGGTCACCTTCAGTGGCATAAATTACTCGAAGGATCTGCAACTCCATCCACATGAGCTATATGCTCATGTTTTCTTACCAAGGGTGTCTGAAGCAAGAGCATCATTGGGCTCGTGCGATCAAAATCAATTATCTTATTTAATATGCATATCTATATTGTTTAGTTTCTCAACTTAGTAGTAAAAATAAATAGGCCACTATTACTAAATGATAAATACCTAAAAGAAAAATTGGGATAGTCAACAAAAGACAGACCACAAGCTATGCTAGGAATCTAAAGAGGCAACTTAGGAGGAGGTGAAGATTCAAAAATAATGTTGGGATATCATGCGAACTGAATAGTCTAAGAGAAAATTATAAATCTATTGAATTATCAAAGGACAATAGTTCCAACAATTTGCAATGGGAGAAGAGAAGGTTCAACTTCATATTTTTAGCAGAGAAGAAGAGAGTGAATATTAGATGGTGTTCAAGGAAATTGAGATTGTTTATCATTCTAATCATCCTACTTTGAATATTGTGAATCATGGCAAGACTAAGGCCTCCAAATTGTAATCCATTGGACAAATTCTCATATTATTCAATAAAGAGTTAGATTATATCAATTTCCTTATGTTTGTTGTTGACCTCCAAATTGTAATCCATTGGCCAAATTCTCATATTATTCAATAAAGAGTTAGATTATATCCATTTCCTTATGTTTATTAGTGTTTTCATTATTAAGTCTATCATATTTAGTTCTATAGTATTTGCATACCATGTTTTCTTGAGTAAGCTACTTCCATAGTTGTTTCACTATGATAGTGTCAATCTAGTTTTATAGTCTGTTAGAAAACCATAGAACTTGTTTCATGCACATTAATGCATCTGCAACATTCTACAAAGTGTCAACTCTCTCTAGTATCACCTTTCCATCCTCTACCATGTCCCCAGTGAAATGGAACTGGATATATGTGTGTGTGTGTGTGTGTGTGTGTGTGTGTGTGTGTGTGTGTGTGTGTGTGTGTGTGTGTATGTTTTCTTCACATGAAATGTTGGGTTCTTATCCTAATATAGATTGGCTCATTATATAATTTTTCATCTATCTTGGTACTTTATGGGAGGAAAATTTGGGGGAATTGACTTGCAAGGCCCATTTTAGTGGCAGGTCCCATTTTGTAGATTTAGGGTCTGGAACCTTCCAAATCTATTTTGAGGCATCAAATAGAATTTTTTGGGTAAAAAATTTGCAAGAATAGATCCCAACTCCTTGATGTTATTATACACCTCAAGACCTTTCCAATGATGAAAAAAACACCTCAATTAGAGCTTGTATGTGGAAGTTATGTCTCTTGCAAATTTACCTACCTTGTTGACCACTATGATACAAGTGGATGCCACATCATCTCCAATTACTCACACATGTGGGGCTAGCCACGTGTGAAAATTCATGAATATTCTATAAGGTCCAAAACCTTATCACTAATTAAGGTTTGAAGATGGAAAAACCCTAACCGTATACAACTATCAAGTTATGTTAAATACTAGACCACCAAGAGGAGAAGTGGCTACATTCTTTAGCATTGTACGTGTTCCATAGTTAATCATAGCATCTAGGAGTGGATTTGAGAGCATATAAGGGGAGAAAAATATTTTGTAGTAACCATTATAGCCATAGTGTCAAAGGAAACTCCATAGTGAGTGTCTCTTTCTTTGTATTTGCATTTCATAATTGAAGAAGAGAGAGAGCAAAGAATAGCCCTCACTTTCTACTGAGTTTTCTCCCATATTTAGTTTCCCAAGATACATATTATGTTCATTTGTGTGGATGGTGTGTTTATTTGCTTGTTCTTTCATTTTGATTTCAATTATTTCACAAATTCAAGAACTAAGATAATAATAATAATTGTGGGATCTAAGGATATAATTTGCATAATCTAATATTTCAGAATATTACAAGATCTATTGGGATGAACTGTTCTAGTGGAACATCCATGGAAGTTTACATATAATATTGGTATTAGAGCCAATTTTATTTGGGGCATTTGTGGAAATTTATAGGATTCAAGAATTTTCTTAAGAAGAAAGTTGCAAAACCCTATCAATGGTGAATGAGTCTATTCATAACAATCCTCAAGATGCAGCGAAAGAGAGATTTTTTAGGCTAAAAGAGAAAGTTGTCAATATCTCTCACAAAATTACCTTCCTCGTGGTGGCTCTAGCAAACAAGTCCATACCTTTCAAGGAAGTTGGTGGCTCTAACTCAAAATATAGATATGATGAGAAATTAGGAGATAGTGAAGACCCAAAAAATGAGTTGAGAAAAGAGCCAAAGAAAGATGAACCAAGTTCCAATGCCATCACTCCTTCAAAACCTCTATTTAAAATGGAAGAAAAAATGGATATCAAACTCTACCAAGATGAGTTCAATTTTTTCAAGTTGAATCATTTATTGCAATAGTTAGAAGTGTATTTCAGTGTCCATATAATAGATGAAAAGTAGAAAATTGCATTTGTTGATTGAGACTACATGGCCATGCACTAACCTATTGGTAGAACCACATGGAGACACTTAGGATAGAGGGTGATAAACAAGTAACTAGGTGCAAGTATTTTAAAACCCTCATCAAGTCCCAATTCTACCCTATTAGGTATGTAGATGACCAATTGATCCATTGGCATCAATTCATGCAAAGTGTGCAAGAGTACAACACCAAATTCAAGAATATGGTCATCATGTTGGGTATCTCTCCTAAGAACCTTGAAATACTCCTCAAGTATTTGGGGGGTCTACATAGTCATTTGAAAAATCATGTGATTCTCTTCGAACCAAAGATTGTTTATGAGGCATGTATGAAATCACAATAACTATAGAACATAGGCCATAAGAAAGGATAGTCAAGTGGCTCTAAATAGAAAGACTACCAAGATGATTTCAAGGAATGGAATAATAAGTGGAAAGGAAAACAAAATAAGGTGGAAAACACTTCACATTAGTTCATAGATCCAAAATATCATTGCAATATTGATGGTTGCACCAAAGACAAGTGTTGGAATCTACATCTAAAGTTGAATCCAAAGAACCGTAAGAAGGATGCCAAGAAGAATAACCTACTAGGAAAGGATTTAGGCAACAAAGTAGAGAGAAACTCAGATGTGGATGAGAAGATTGTATACAATTAAGTGCAGAATGAGGTGAATCTAAGTAGCCTTCATCACAAGGAAGAGAAGGAGACGATAAAACTTTTCCATATAAAGTACAAAGGTAGGTGATCTATTTTATTCCAACTCACATGCCAATATCATAGAAAATGATATAGTTAGAAATATTGGGTTGGAGGTTCATGATAATCCAATCCCATATCCATTGGGATGGGTGAATAAGGATGAAGAAATCAAAGTCACTAATTGGTGTAAGAGGAAGTTTGTTGTATGTGAAAATTTTATTGATGAAGTGGAATTAGATGTAGTACCCCTTGATGTGTGTGGTGTAGTGTTTGGGATACCCTACATATATATAAGGGATGTAATATTCATGCCGAGAGAAAACCAGTACCACTTAATCAAGCATGGGAATTCACATCAATGCACAGAAAGAAAATTCAAAAATCTTTCTAGTAAGTCCTAACCAAGCCAAAAAATTGATCAGTTCTATTAAGAAGTGTGTATTTTTTTTCTTAAGAGAGACTCAACCAATGGAGGAATTTATAAGAGTAAAGGCATCCCTAGAAGGATGTACAAAAGAGAGGAAACAATAGTTGGAGGAGTTGTTGCATGAATACAAGGGACTTTTCTATGAGCCTAAAGGAGTTCCACCTAAAAGGGAAGTGGAGCATGAGATATAGTTTTTTCTTGAATCCCAATTACCAATATTGGTTTGTATAGATAGTTTGTTATGGAAGTAGACAAAGTGAAGAAACATTTGCAGCAACTGCTAGAGTAGGGAGTTATTCAAACAAGCACCTCACCTTGTGGGTCACCTATCATCATAGTACCCAAGAAGTATGTTTCTTAGTGAATGTGTATCAACTACATAGCTTTGAACAAGATCGCACTCAAGAACTGATACCCTCTTCCCATGATCGATGATTTGTTAGAGCAGTTGCAACAAGCCAAGTAATTCACCAAGTTGGATCTCAAATAGGGATACTATAAGATACATGTTAAATAAGAAGACACCTGGAAGACTACCTTAAATAAAGGGAAAGGTCTGTATGAATGGTGGGTCATGCCTTTTGGTTTATTCAATAAACCAACTACATTTATGTGATTGATGAATGATGTATTACATCTCTATTTAGATTCATTTGTAATAGTTTATTTGGATGATATATTTTTTTATAGCTCTATCTCATAGGATCACATATCACATCTCATGTAGTTGTTAGAGACTCTAAAAAAGCATTAGTTGTTGGAAAACCTAAAGAAATGTGAGTATTCTCAAATTTTATTGGTGTATTTTGGGTATGTGATCGGTGGATGGGAACTCAAGATAGATCTGACAAAAATGGAGGCCATTATGAAGTGGCATGTTCCTACTAATGTCATTGAAGTTAGGAGATTTTTTGGGGCATCATAATACCTAAGGAAGTTAATAGCATCCTTTTCAATAGTAGTTTCATCACTCCATGCCATAATAGTCAGTGGTAAGACTTTCCAATGGGGAAAGAATCATTAAAAAGATTTCGATGAGATAAAATGAAATATCAATCAAGCACTAGTTCTCACATTTCCTAACTTGAAAAATCCTTTCAAAGTGAAGACATATGCAAGTGGGTATTCTATGAGAGCAATTTTGATGCAAGGACGTAAGTCGGTATGTTATCATTCTGAGATGTTTCATGGGGGGTTCTCGAACTACCCTACATATGATAAGGAATTGTATGTCCTAGTTCAAGATATTAAGAAGTGGAATCACTATCTCATGAGAAAGGAAACCATTATCCAATTTGATCACCATCCACTACAGTATTTCCAAGCCTGAAGTAAGCTACAACAAACCAAACATTACAAGTGGATGGGATTTTTGTAGCAATTTAATCTATTCATCAAATATAAGAAGCAAAAAACTAACAAGTTGTAAAACATGCTTTCAAATCCACCCACATTCAATATTACAGCTTTGGGAACTCTTGAGCACATGGATCATTTTACCCATGATGCATACAAAGAAGCATACATAGAATATGAGCACTTCAAAGAAGTGTTTTAGAAGCTACGTGGACAAATTTATGTAGAAGAGGGTGATGGAAAGGTAGACTATCATCTCTAAAATGAATAACTATATAAGTTATACAAGCTCTATGTCCCTAAAGGTGAAATATTTCATCTTATCAAAGATGTTCACACATCCAAGGTTTCAGGTGTTGGTTGTGGAGCCTGATTATCTTCCTGATGTAGAGGTCCTTGCTTTCAGCCATGTTTATACCCCATGAAGTATTTACACCCCA
>JASDQU010736415.1:159496-170413 GCA_032191745.1 Picea mariana | reverse complement strand
TGTTAACTGTGATAATTTTGCCACCCTCAGTCTGGTCTGTAACTATGTTGACATGTGGAAAGGGAGGTCCAGCTGCCCTGGTTTCCTGCAAAGGCGGGGCAGCTGGCATCCCCGACAGTGTTATCTTTGTCTATGGTAATATAAAAGGTTCCAGCTCTTTTTTATTTAAAAAAAATAATAATTTGTTGGTTCTCTAATTCTTTTATTTTTGCTTCCCAATGCGTGTCACCTTGATTTTCTACTAAACTAAAAAGCTTTTTACAATATGGACAAGGGTGAGTTCCATTCATAAGGCCCTTTTCATACTCTTCCTCTTTTGCACAATAGGGACATTTTCCCGAAAATTTTTTCTTTGTAGACGTCATAGTTCACTTCGTATTTATTTTTTATAAATGATAAATGCATGAATTTCAAGAACCCACTTTTAAAACAATACACTTTTCACTTTTTTTTTTAAATCCTTTAACTTTCCTCCTTGTCTTTTTGTGGATATCTCTAACTCCACAATATTTGATATGATACCCTCTCTTCTTACTTTTCCTATATGAATATCATTTACACAAGTTAATTGGGCACATTATTATTTTGCTAAAATATCTTTTGACTTTTATTGAATTAATATTACTTAAAAAGACTTAGGTCAATGACTTTCTATTTTGGCTTCAACCCCACCACATGTATATAGAAAGTTGTAAAAAGTTACCACTTTAAATTCTTTTTTTATAGGGTAGGAAAAATACCATGGGGCAATGGTTTACCAAAACCATGGGCTTGTAAACCATCGATAGTAAAATCAAATTTTACTCTTCCTTCTTCTTTGGAATATTTTCTTTTAAACTATCTTTTCTTTTTTTATTCTTTCTTTCTTTTTTCTTCTCCCCTTTTTTTCCTTTCTTTTTTTTCCCTTCTTCTTGATATCTTGTAATAACTTATAATTTCTTGCAACTGAATAATTTTTTTAATGGAAAAATTCCCTCATGTAGTCAAAGACTTGGATAAATTAAAGAAACTTTGAAATTTTTTTTGTATGAGGCTACAAGCCTGTATGGCCAATGGGTAGGATCAACAACAAAGCTTTGATACCAATGCAAAGAACCAATCTGGTTCTTACGACAGACATCCATCATAAATGGAATGAAAAACTGTAATCCATACTGGACAATAAATATATTGAATAAGAATATATATATATATATATATATATATATATATATATATATATATATATATATATAATGACATAAAAATAGATAATATATGATGAATAGATGTACAATGAGAGTGCCATATATATAGAGAAACTAAAGGCACATATGGTGACCATCCATGAAAGGATGGGTCTCTTATACAATTAATAACTACTAATTATTATTATTATTTATGATTATTATCACTTAATATTTATATATTTTGTATGTTACAAAAAACCACTATTTTGCAATTTCTGACAAATTCAAGAAAAAATGGATAGTGGTCCTCTCTGGCACTTTTGTAGCCCTACTTAATGTGATCAAAACCCATAAGTTTCATCACAATTTGACCTAATATGTTCCAATTATGGCCAAAATAAGAAAATGGCTCCAAACTTTGTTATTTTTTTTAGACTATAAGATAGTCTTGCCTACATCGCAATCTGTTGATGTGGCACTGGCATGGAAATGAAATTATTCTCCCAGATTTTATTCTTAGTCTGATCCAGTTGACAGACTTTGGTCAATCAACCACCGACCACTGAGAGATACTCCCCACTTTCATGCTTTTATTTTACTTCAGTCCAATCTAGTGAACAAGCTTCGACCAACGACCATCGAGCCACCAAGGGAATGATTCCCCCCCTTTCCTTGATTTTATATACCTTCGATCCGATCCAACAGACAGAATTTTTCCACCAGCCCATCAGGCACTGGGTAAATACTTCCTTTTCTCCTCATGGAACTTCAACCCTAGGTTGGGCCACCGACCCACCCTGCACAAAATTTTATCCAATTCTCCACCATACGATTTTGGACCACCGGAACACTAGGATACCGAGCTTCCCGCACAAGCTTCTCATCCAACAATCAACTCTGATCCGGTCTAGTCCACCGGACCATTGGCCACCAATCCCCTGCATTAGTTGCTAACCAACTTCCGCCAACTTTAGTCTGGTCCACCGGGCGCTCCACGCACTATTTTGTACAACAAATCGCGATCCAACGCTGCATCAGTCCACTGACCACCACACTCAAGCCTTCTCTACAATTCCTTCAATTGAACACGGTCCAATCCACCAATTCATCGAGACACCAAACCACTGGGCACAGGCCTCCATCCATCTCCCTGCCTACCACCGGCCATCGAAGAGATCACCACCATACTCCCTTTCGCTCCTAGGTGATTTTCGGTTTGATGAGAATGATTTTCTGAAGGGGGTTCTGATAACCAAAAATTACATTATGTGTAAGCTTTCTAGGGTTTCGTAATTCTATTTTCACTCACAAGTAACAAAGGGTTGTCTTTTTCTTATAAATCGCTCACTCACACTCTTCCTCGTGCATGTGGTATAAGGAAACATGCAGACCACAGATCAACGGAGGAAAACCACAAGTGGGATAGATTGATAGCTCCTATGGGTTGTTACTTCAAGACACATAACTCCCGGTTCTAATGCCCAAATCGTGAAAGAGTGAGCTCGTTGGAAATCCAGGGCCATGGAGATTATCTTGGACACAATTTCCATGGCTGGAATAACAGTGTTGAACCACACAATTCTCTTCTCCGATGTTGTCCCATAGTAATTAATTCACTCAAGAAATTCTAGTTAAACTTCCATTCTGTAACATACTAATACCAACAAACCAAAAGTTCCTTCCATTTTGGAAACTCAATCCCAATCCTTGGTTATTAGGAAAAGCCAATGGATCTCCAAGCACAATAGTTGTAGCATGTTTTCATAACGCTTTCGCATTTGGATTTGTAAAATTTTCATATACCTCTCATACAGAAGAGTGAATAGATAATTTTACTCAAGAATTTTTTGTCTTGTAGCAAGTCGTTGAAGGCTCAATGTTGTAACCTACAACTCTGAAACCACAATGTAATGTACCCAACACCCATGTTGAGTCTTGTCACTATGAAAACTGACTTAGCCTGCTAAAACAAAGTTAAAAATGCCCCCTACATATAACAAAAAACCATGGGGCAACAATCTCATAAAAATTACAACAATACAACATGTTGATTTACCCATGCATCTACAACATTTATAGACCATGAATGCAACCAATAAGTGCATAGTAAACACACACAACATTTAGATATTCATTTGCATAGGGGAATAACCATATTAAAACACAATAGAGAACTTATCTTTTATAAATGTAATCCAACTGGCTACATACAAATGATGAACCTCCCATTCATATGCAATGTTGTCCCAAATATCAACAACAGGCCACCCCCGAGCTGAAGCTATGAGTCCACAAGGAGATCTGCCCCCCTAGTTGTTCACTCTCCACACTCAATAACCTCAACCCAGGTTCTACTTCTACAATAGTTCCAATCCACCAGCTCTCTCTTCCCCACAACTCGCACAACCCATGGAATGTACCCCCTTTACTGCTCACAATCCCTTAGGCTATACCATTCATTTATCAGGGCTTCCAGTGCACTCATTTGACCAGAAATCTCTCAGCTAGGGACTTTAGGAACTCTTAAGCCATTTCCTCAATAGGAAAGGCACTACAGACTTACAGTCTATTTTATAGGAACACAAACCTAATTTCCACCATAATACACAGCCAAACAATGGCTTCCTTCAAGCACAACATGGTTGGTGCTCTTCCCAACACTCAACTCTTCCTTTGCTACCCAAAATTTGCATGTAAAAATTGTCCCTATTCTACATATGAATTTCCTTCTCTTTCCCATGCTTTCTTGACTCTCAATCTTCCCAAAGATGATTGTACTTTAGTCCATGCTCTCCAATAACTATGGATTTGAACACTCACATCCACCCTCTTACATGAGTTTAATGATTGACATTGGGAACACTCAACAACAAAATAAAAGTTTTACACAATGATAATAATTTCAAGAATGTGGGTTGGATTAATACCCATAAATAGAATCCCCCTTGGGCCCTGTTATTGTGCAATTTGTACTTTCCCAAAGCCAAATGCAAGTGGATATTGAATTGGCGTAACAAGGAGTATGACCTATCACTGTCACCTTAATAGGAAACCTATTTCTATTTAGGAGTGTGTCACAATACCCCAGGGGAGATGTCCCCAGTGACCTCAGGGTTTGAGAAGGCTAAGGTAAAATCTATAAGAAAGTCCCAACCCTCTCACAAGTCACCCAGATCAAAAGTTCCAAAGTATTATTGAGATGAAGAAAAAGATAAATTAGGTGTACCTGAATAGAACAAGACAACAAATAGAAAAGAAATGCAATTTTCAAGTACCATATGATGCCAATGCTTCATAAAACCATAAAATTATGAAAGATAAACAAGCTGATATATAATTGAATCAATGTAAATATTTACAACAACAATGAATATTTAGCAACAAACACAACAATTATGCCTCAATAATGCTTAAAAATGATAAGAAACAATAGTCTTAGGTTGACAGTGTTAGCACTCTGTAATTCATTTTTAGACTGCAGGAAATCATCAATCTGTTCATCATTACCAAACACTTGCCAGTACTTGATATTCGCTAGGACAGTAGGTCTGCATTTCACCTCCATTGTGTATTGGCGATTTGGGTTCAATAGTATTTTACAGGTGGTTGTTGAAGTAGCCAGTCCATCAACAAGTATATTTTGGTCTCTAGGAATCACCTGCAAGTCATATTCAGTAAAACATTGTAAAATATCTAAAACAACATTTCTATAAGCTCTGAGTCTAGGGTGTTTGGAAGAATACTCACCTTTGATCTGCTTAATGATAAGTTCAGAATCACCTCTTACCATAATTCAACAAGGATTGCGTTATAGATATTATTAAAACCTATTGAATAGTCATGTATAGTTTCCCCTTGGTTTCTTCTGATATTTTCGTATTCAGACAAAATTTGGAGAGGGTTCTTCTTTACCTCCCACCTATTGAGAAAGGTTCGATGAAAAGCAGCCATATCAACAATGCTAGCAGCATGCAACGCTTTAAACCATTTTTTAACCTCATAAGTTAAATTTTGTGCAAAAAGTATCATTTGAACATCTGTCTCATCAACTTCCTATAAATCAAAAAAATCATTCATTTTATCCACGTGTTGTTGTGAGTTAAGGGCTCCAGCACCATCAAATTAAGGAATCCTAGTTTGATAGTCCTGGGGCATGTTATGTAAGGGAGCATCCAACACCAGAGGAGCATATCTTGCTGCCATGATTGGTGGAGGAGGTTGGATGACAACTTGTATGATTGGTGGAGAGGTGACAAAAGATGTGGAAGAAGCAGGGCTGGGGGGTATAAACTAAGTCACTTGAGGATTTACAAAATCTGCAGCAATAGTAATGGCAGAAATCTCGACAGACTATTGAAAATGATCTTTATACAAAGCTTGGTCAAGGTTTGATGCTAGATCTTGTAGTTTCTCAAATTCTTCCAGGATTCGCTAATCAAAATATGTTCTAGGAGAGAGTCTTTCGGAGGTTTTAGGTTGGAGGATGGCTTGATCTAGTACTATTTCATCCACAAAGATATCATATTTGGTTCTGAAAAGGCTATGCTCAAAAGGTAGGACAAACTCGATATCCTGGATTGTGATAAACTTCTCAGGAAGAGAAGTGGCCCTAAGAAGAGCACTGCTACTCCCTTGACCTTCTGTTGTGTTTCTTTTTCTGATTAATTTTTCTGGATTATCTACTATTGTTACAGGTTCTGGATCAAGATGAGATCTAGTGTGAATTCTTTTTGGAGCCATAACTTTAAACTTTAAGAAATCTAATTTAATATGTACAAATTTCAACAACCTCTGAACATTTATCTCTTGAAAGTTAGATCTTAAATTGTTTAGAAATAAAGTTTTATTTATCTAGGGAAGAGAATTCGTAAAGATGGAAAATTTGTTCAATTCCCCGGTATGGTCACCACTATGTTAGCACTCTGTAATTCATTTTTAGGATGCAAGAAATCATCAATTTGTTCATCATTACCAAACACTTGCCAGTACCTGATATTGTCTGGGACAGTAGGTCTGCATTTCACCTCCACTGTGTATTGGTTATTTGGGTGAAATGGTATTTTACAGGTGGCTTCTAAAGTAGCCAGTCCATCAGCAAGTATATTTTGGCCTCTAGGAATCACCTGCAAGTCATATTCAGTAAAACATTGTACAAAATCTAAAACAACATTTCTATAAGCTCTGAGTCTATGGGTGTGAATTACCTCCATACAAGCCGCCAAAGTACCAGTCTGTCAGAATATTTTCCTTGGAATACATCAGACGGATGATCAACTTTGATGACATCCACTTTGTGTCATTCAAGAAGAAGTAGCAGCTCAGGATCAAGAGCCAGATTGGTTCTTTCATATGCAACAACAGATTTGCAGGGGAACAAGCCAACAATCTTTTAAAAGAAATGAATTTCGACCTAAGCTTCCCATGGCATTATGACCCCTGTGGCATTTAAGCAGAAACCAGGCTTAAAAATAAGAACTCTCCTTATGCTCACGTACCAAATCCTAAGATTGAAAAGTTCATGAATCAGATAGAGTGGCAGGAAAATACTTTACTAGAGACAGACGAGCAGCCTTCACCTGCCAACATTTCACATACCAACACTCCTCAGGCGCAAACAAAAAAAAGAGCCAGGAAAGAGATCTCACCTTCAGTCACAGAGGTGTCAACTAAAGACTTCTAGGTTTACAGGAAGAGGACCAAGACCAGTCACACACTAGAAAGGCTTAGAGAAGAAGAAACAAAGTCCATTACAGTTATGGAGGGACCACATTCATAAGTCTTCTCAAGCAGCCAACACATAGTATCCACTTCCTCATCCAAGAAGCAAGCAGATACTACACTGTCAGGGAAGAATTAGGAGAGAGGCCACTCAAATCATCAGTTTCTTAAACTCCAAGACCAAGGAGGAGTTAGAGGCATTGGAAATTTAAGACAGGACATAGACCATCCTTGAGGTCAAGAAGGTTTTGACCAAGAAAGTATCGATGTTGCAACTAGAGGAAAAAGCTCAAACGATGGACATTAGTGTGCAAATATTTTTCAACAAGGTTGACACACTGCACAAGAAAGGGCTTCCAGGACTACTAGTGATAAATGATAAGCTCATCACTCTGTCAGACTACAAGTAGGAGATCATCACAGTGGAAAAGGATGGGTCTAAATTTGCAGGCATACAAGGGAGCATTACTAGCAAGGCTTTCTTAGAAACTTTACAGTTGAACATGATCATCCAACATGAGATAAAATGCATTTTCATCACAGAGCCCACTTTTTCCAAGTACATTGAGATGGATGAAACATACAAAAGGTTACTCAAGGTTTCCATCCCTAGTCAAAATAGGTGGGAAGACCTATGTGATTTACTTGAGTAAAGGTGATGGGGATTTCCGAGTTAGCATGAGGAAGATAGTCAAGTCAAAGTAATGAATCACCAACTACTTTCCCCATAATCAGCACCAAGGATTTGAACAGATCACCAGCATTCCTATTATTTTGTATTTTTTAATCTAGTTAGTTAGATTTTCCCTCCACAATATCCTAATCATTTATGACAGGATTAGATGCAACTATTTTATAAATACTTCTCACTGCGAAGTATTGAGGGTTGATTTTTGCGCCCAAGGAACTATTTGCGTAATCTTTTCAAAAGGATCGACCAGTAATAAAAAGGCTATTCACAATATTCTTGCGTTTGAATGTTGGTGATGTTTATATTTCTCTGTTAATGTTTTCCTTTCTATGTAATCGTTATGTTTTATGTTTCTAATCATTAAAAGGAATTTGATGAACATAATTTATCTCGTGCACTCTTTTTCTGGTCTTTTAGTGATTTACATGTTATTCATCTTATATTAAGTAAAGGAATTCTTGATTGCTTCTTTGCTTGGTTGACTTTCTCACCTGTTCTATCTTTTCATCACACTTAATTCTAGTAGATCCAGCGCTCTCATTATCTTTCCCTGTGAAGGAACCTCATAAAAAATGTATATGATCCTAATCTTTAATATAGACCCCATAGCCCAATAGAAGTTTAATGCAATCCTTCAACCAATCTTTATAAATAAACAAACAAATTCAGATTATTTTAACTAGCCTGATATCTAAAACTCAAACAACTCTAAATCATACAGAGAGATACCTGTTTGAAACTGGCAGGGCTAGATCCCAGTTTCAAAAGTGGTTTTGGTAAGTTACCTCTGTCAATTTATTTTTCCCTTGACAACCTCTGGGAATTACAGAGTGCTGACAGACAGAATGATAACAGTTGTCAGAAGCAATTATGGTAATGTCTAATCATCTTTCAATCTTGCTTTTAGGATGAATTTGTTGTTGTTGTAGATGGTTGTAGCAATCTTTTGCAACAACAACAAATTAGTTAGTGAGTTAGTCTAGCTTAAAGTCAGTAGAAGTTAGTAGAAGTCTTAGGGAAAATAGTTTAAGAGTTGTTTGATCAATCAATTACTTGTGAGGAGTGGACTAGTGTCTTTTAGGGTAACGGAGTCAAGGTTAGCAGCAACAACTCTTAGAGGAAAACAACAATGATAATAAATAATCTAAGGGGATGGATGAGATGATTGAGGTGTTAATAACCTAAGGCCTCGGTGTCTAAACCCTAGAAGGAATGATTGCTAGAAAATAAGTAACCTTAGGCCCTAGCGATTTCCTTCATCCTTAGACTAATTTTGAAGTAAAATGTATGAAGCAAATGAAGTAATGCTACTAGAGTGCTACAATGGTAGGGCTCTAGTGTATACTTCAAAAGAAGTGTTCTCTAGCAATTTCAAGTAGGTGGAAAATTATAAGGAAAAAGATAGTAACATATGTTTTTCCCCTAGGGTTTCAAACTAGCAATTTCATTATATTTGATATGAACAAGCAAATTCACCAAAACCATTCAAAATAAAATGAAGAATTGCAAATTTACTTACTTCATCAAGAATAATCTATCAACAAACCCTAGTTGAAGACTTTCCACCATGAAAAAATGCCAAAATACACCAAGATTAGCCTCTACAAGAAGTTGTGCACCACTTAATTTCAACCAATAACCCTTAAAGAGGGCTGGATTTCAGACCTCACACTTGTGTGAGTGAAAGATGATCAAAATAATGAGGTACTTTTCCTCTACTTATACAATATCAATGACCTCTAATTAAAATTTAGGTCAAAAAACGCTGACATGGGGAAATTACATCAAAAAACCAGTTTTTACATAAATTCAAAGAATCAAACCCTAAAATGTCCAATAGAGGTGATGTCATGCCCTCCTAGGGTGATGTTGGGCCTCATAAGTGGGACGTCAGGCTCCATAAGAAAAACGTTAGGCCTTCCAAGGTCTCTAGATGATGCCACGCGTGCCACCTAGCACACAACTTCCTCCATCATGTCCATCTGACGCTAGGTGACGTCTAGGGTCACAAGGGTGACTTCATGGGCCTCCTGAGGCCAATTTTCAGGGGGGAGAGCAAGATCCCCCTAGGTCTAGGTCTCCCAAAGTTTCTCTTGTGGAACGTCCTTCTTTTTCTCTGGTGCAAGTCTCTGGTGTCTTTTTGCCCCTTGTTGGGGTCACATCATTCATCTAGTGGGATTTTTTTACCCATGGAGGTCCGAGCTAATCATCTCTCCATATGTACCTATCCATCGAGCATGGTCCTGCAACAATAACAACTACACCTTCCATGGGCTCATAAGTCACAGGGATCATAGCAATGTCAATCACATCCAATAATCAAATTACCCAAACATGTGCATCAAACCTCCCTTTACCCAGACAAATGCTCAAAGACGTTATGTAGTTTAACAAGCCAGGTTTGGAGAGGGTCTCAGGATGTCCTATTGGGATAATCCTCCTCAAGTTTGGGGTGCTTCACAGGTGATAACCAATCTAGGTCATGTAAGTGTATGAAATGGAGAATGGAATGTTTGGGCAAGGGGTGCAATGATAACAAGGAAATGTAGGTCTTACCTATGGGTGCCTCGATAGAGGGTGAGTTGCACCTTGTCATGGATGCCATTGTTTACTATCCCATTCAATGCCTTTCATTATTTGTCTTATTGTTTTTTCTTTTCAAGAGAATAGCTTAGGGACACTATCCTGGCATGGTGACCAATGGTGACAACGTTACCCATAAGCACTTCACAGAAATGAGAAGGTTGGCTCGTGATGAGACCCCCTTTCTCTTGGCTATGCCACCAAGAGCCACTACCCTAGTTCGGTGACCATATAGATGGTAGTGTCATATCACTACATGCCCATGGACCTAATAGGCCGACTCATGATGAGACCTCCTATCGACCAACTAGATCTTGAGTTTTATTTTGTTTTATGGGTCCCCATTTCTTACTGAGAAGCCATTTATTGCTTTCTCGGGAATCCCTGGGAAAAGCATCTCAAGGTTTCATTTTGGATTTTAACTTTTTCCAACAACTTTTATCCTCTGGTCCTTTAGCCCCTTCTTCCCACAAGGCAAGGTACAACCCTTTCTAGCTTGGCAAACCCAATGCCTAAACCAAGGTAGGGAAAGATGAGAGGGACAATGATGAAAAGTGGTAAGTATGGAAAGAATGGAGGATGACCTTTCATAGACCCACCAAGTGGCAACTCATCCCTAAGGGAACCAACTTACTAGGGCACTCTGTCACCCCCCCAGATATGAACAAGTTAAAGAGCATAATTTCCAAGAAAACGTCATGAAACAAAAGAGAGTTCAATGCACATATTCAAATGCTTCAAAAATCAGAGTGACAC
>JASDQU010736415.1:136707-147462 GCA_032191745.1 Picea mariana | reverse complement strand
TTTTGTGTCACCGGCTCAGGAAACCATATTCCTGTCATACAAACTAGAATTTGAAGCTACCAAAAATGTGGCAGAGTATGAAGCTCTTGTCCTGGGATTAAGAGCCGCAAAGGAAATGGGAATTCAGGAAGTAGCAGTGTTCGGAGATGCAGAGTTGGTGGTCCAATAGATCAGAAACGCTTATCAAGCCAAGCATCCTCGACTCAGAAGCTACAGAAATGAGGTGTGGGACCTAGTTGACAATTTCTTCTTGGCATTCAATATTTCTTTTGTCCCGAGAGAGAAGAACATAGTGGCAGACACCTTGGCTACATCAGCAAGCAATTTCAAAGTACCCTTGCCGCCCAAGTTCAGATATGATGTAGAGGTAAAATACAATCCCTCCATACCTGACAACGTCAAACATTGGAAGGTATTCAAGGATGATCTCGAGATCAGGAAGTTCTTGGAGACTGTCGAAGAATTTTTAGAGATGCATATCGACCAAGACTCTATCTCTGAAGAAAATCTCTATGGGGGTAATTTTCTAAATAAGATTGCAGAGCGTAACATTGTGCAGCTGCCCAACAATCATATTCCAAGAGGACCGGTTCCTTTGGAAAGGCTTTTTGATAGAAATGATGTGTCATTAAAAGGGGAAATCTCGGAGGATGACGCTGCTACTATTCAGTACAACATTGGCACCGAGAGTGAGCCCAAGTTTGTCAAATTGTCAAGAAGTCTGGCAGAGGAGCAGAGGTCTGGGTACATTATACTTTTGAGGGAATTTGTTGATGTTTTCGCCTGGACCTACGAAGACCTCAAAACATATGACACTTCTGTCATCGAGCATAAAATCCCATTAAAGGGGGAGGCAAAGCCATTCAGGCAGAAGATGAGACAGATCAATTATATGTTGTTGCCTATCATGGAGAGGGAAGTGAAGAAGCTGCTTCAAGATCAAATCATTGTACCACTGAGATATTCAAAGTGGGTGGCCAACTTGGTACCAATAAGGAAAAAGAATGGAGAAATCAAACTCTGTGTAGACTTCAAAAACCTAAACAGGAGCTCCCGAAAGGATAACTACCCCTTACCAAAGATGGAACATATTCTGCAGAGGGTAACAGGAGCATCTAGGATGTCCATGATCGATGGTTTCTATGGCTACAATCAGATCTCTATTCTACCTGAGGACAGGGAAAAGATGCCATTTACCACTCCATGGGGCACATTCATGTATGCCAAGATGCCTTTCGGATTGATGAATGCAGGGGCAACGTTTCAACGTGCCATGGACATAGCTTTCATTGGGGAAAGGGATAGATTTGTGGTCGTCTATCTGGATGACATCACAGTATTTTCAATATCTGATAAAGAACATCGTTGTCATCTTAGAAAGGTTTTCCTGAAATGCAGGAGTTTTGGCATTTCATTAAACCCCAAGAAATCTTTGTTTGCCATGCAGGAGGGAAAGTTACTAAGCCACATAGTATCAGCGGAAGGAGTCAAGATTGACCCTAGAAGAGTTGAAGCAATACAAGCCTTATCAATCCTGAGGTCCAAGAAGGAGGTCCAATCCTTCCTTAGTAAGATTAATTTTCTGAGGAGATTTTTGCCTAACTTTGTTGAGGAGGTAAAATTTATAACAGCCATGCTAAGGAAAGGAAATGAAGTGAGGTGGAATTCTGAATCACGAAATTCCTTTGAGCAAATAAAGAAGGCCCTATCTGAAGCCCCCGTGTTGATCAGTCCCGATTACTCAAAGAATTTCCTTATTTTCTCCTTTGCTTCACCTGACACGGTAGTCGTTGTTTTATTACAGATAAACAAGGGTGGGCTAGAGCAGCCTATTGCTTATTTCAGTCGAGCATTGAGGGATGCTGAAGTCGGGTATGACACTATGGAGAAGCAAGCCTACGCACTGGTAAAGGCCCTCAAGGCATTTAGAATCTACGTCCTGCAGTCAAAAATCGTAGCTTATGTCCCCTCAGCTGTTGTTAAAGACATTCTTATTCAGCCTGACATAGATGGGAGCAGGAGTAAGTGGATAGCCAAGATTCTGGAGTTTGACCTAGAAATAAAGCCTACCAAATTGATCAAAGGTCAAGGTTTAGCCAAGTTGTTGGCTGAAGCCAATTGCCAAGCTTTGGGGATAAGTTTCATCAACGAATGCTCAGGAATCTAGCAGAATTAGTTGTCCGACATAGACCCTCAAACAGAACCCTTGTTGGCTCGATGTCCTTGGTATAAGGATGTCATATATTTTTTGCAAGAGTTGCGACCCCCAGATGGCCTGCAAAGAAACACAGCAAGAGCTCTGAAGCTCAAGGCAGTCAGATACTGCCTTATCGATCAAATTTTATACTAGAAAGACCCCCTGGGGGTGCTTTTAAAATGCATGGATCCACGAGAGGCCGACAAGATCATGGTTGAATTTCACAACGGCCTATACGGAGGGCACCATTCCTAGAAGACCACAGCCCACAAAATTCTCAGAGCTGGGTACTACTGGTCCACCTTGTTCGCTGATGTCCATAGAGGAGTTAGAGCCTGTATTACATGCCAAAGATTTTCAGGAAAGCAACAGCTCAAGTCCCTGCCTTTAAAGCCTGTAGTTGTTTTGGGACCTTTCCAACAATGGGGTCTGGATTTTATTGGAGAAATCCACCCTGCTTCCAACGGGCAGCACAGATGGATCCTGACTGCCACAGATTTCTTTACTAAGTGGATTGAAGCTATCCCCACCAGGAGTGTTTCCCACAAGGTAATCATTGGATTTCTGGAGGACCTCATCACAAGGTTCGGATGCCCAAGTAAGATTGTCAGTGATAACGCAGTTGCTTTCGGGTCTGAGCCATTAGCCAAGTTTTGTGAGCAGTTCAGGATCAAACTGATTCACTCCACCCCATATTATCCACAGGGAAATGGTTTAGCTGAATCTTCCAACAAAAGCCTGATAAGAATCATCAAAAGATTATTGGAAGACAACAAGAAGGCCTGGCATTCAAGATTGAAGTTTTCTCTATGGGCCGATCGAGTGACCCTGAAAAGATCTATCGACGTCTCTCCTTTCCAATTAGTCTATGGAGCGGAGGCTCTTTTCCCTTCTCATTTAGCCATTCCTGTAGCAAAATTCCTCCAAGATCATCAGGAGGAGCCTGATGACATGATCAGAAGGATTCATCAGCTAGTGGAGGTCCAGCAAGCCAGGGAGTAGGCAATGGACAGAACTCATGACCATCAGCAAAGGATCAAGCAGGTTTTCGATAAGAAGGCCAAGAAGGAATAATTTTAGACATGAAACCTGGTGCTGAAATGGGATGCTCCTAAGCAGGATAAAGGCAAGCACGGCAAATTCGAAGCCCTGTCGATCGGACCCTTCAAAATCTCTGAGGTTTTCTCGAATAACACATATCGGCTGCAGGATTTGGAGGGTGAAGAAGTTTTCAACAGCCCAGTAAATGGGCATTTTCTAAAGAAATGTTTTGTCTGAGCCTTCGATGGCTCCTTGGTTTGTAAATATTGTCCTTTTGGTTCCTTATTTATTTTTATTTTATTTTTCAGCTTAATAAATGACTCCATAGCCCAACAACAAGGCACTGGAACTACAAAATGAGTCCTTAGAGCATCACAGGGACGGCTCTATCCCCCATGGAGCCTAATGTTAGCAACATTACTTGTCTTCGGCATCGAGATATCCAGGTCTACAGGTTGCACAAGGAGCGCCCAAGCGCAGCGCATAGAAGAAGTCCTTTTTGGACTTAAAAATCAAGTGAGCGGGTAAAATTATAGTGTCAACGGTCTGGATCCATCCATATGAGCAGATCAACGGTTGGCGAGAGATCGCAGGTAGAGAAGTTGTGCCGACGATAGCACAATGGATAGCGCCCACATTTTGTGCAGGATGGATGGCAGTCGTTCATCCCAAAGGACGTGTGGCACGAGATCTGGTCACGTCAGCTTTTCGGCAGTCGCGAGTTCAAAGTGTGGAGGTTTTATATCAATGTACATCTCGAAACCCTGAACCCCGAAGTGTCAATGGCGCCCAAAGTCGGGCCCGCAGTATCAAGGGGCAGTCTCAGCCGTCCATCTGAAGAGGACACCTGGCGCGCGATGAGGCTTCCCGCCTTTTCGCCCATCGCAGTTTCGAACCGCAAGAAGCAGCTCCCTCATATCCCCGATGCACGAAGTGACGAGAGCGTCTCGGACCTGGGGCCCACACTAGCGTCTGGTGAGTTTAGGACCATCAGATTTGCAGGACGCGTAGCGCTCAATCAAACCATCTCGGTGTTTCGCTCATCACGATTTTAAGAAGCAAGGATCAGCCCCATCATATCCGTGAGCGCTGAAAGCACCGTTGAGAGTAAGCACAGGGTCACAGCCCATGGTCACCTGGGAAACGAAAAGAGTTGTGTAAGAGGGGCCAAAGGCACTGAGTTCAGTTACAGAGGGGATCATTGCGATCTCCAGGAACCATCGGATCCGATCTCAATCTTGTTTCTTGTTTGGATTTAATGAAGGCAAGAACGGGTGGTTGAAACCTCCTTTCACTCATTAAGTGTAAGGTATGGAGAATCTGGTAAGCGGTCTGCTCGAAGAGGGTCCTGTGTACCGATTTTTCCAAGGAGCCATGCCGAAGTCTTCGAATAGACAGAAAATTCTGCACACGCTAGCTCGACACTTAATGGCTCAGCTACCTTCCTTACAAGAGCCATGCGCAGTTAAGGTGGTGCTCGAAGAAAGATATCAGTACGATTTTGACTGAAGGGAAACCAAGCCTTGGATGACTGGACACGCCTCTGTGAGGTGAATTTTCCTGAGTATATAGACTCAATCTTTGTATTTTTGTAAAGGATCGATGGTTGAGCAAGGCTCCGAATTGTAAAGTTTTGATGCAGCGTTGGTTGCTCTGGTTAACATAGAAGGCATTTGAGATTTCTTACTTTATGGATGTCAGCCTCTTTTTCCATCTCTTTGTTTACTGTGTTAGAACATCTCGGAATTGGAAGATCCATTCGAGTTGCGCTGTTGTAGGATGATGTAGGTTGGATCACTACAACAGTCACTGCGTTTCTAATCAGTTCTTGTGTTTTCTCAGCGCTAGAATGGCTTGGAATTGGAGGATCCAGTCGAGTCACCCTTCAGCTCCTTGAAACTCTGGACCAAGAGGATCTTGGCTTCTGAGTTTTTCTTCTTCAAGCTTCCGAAGGCCTGTTGCCCGAGGCAGTCTTGCTCACCCTTCTCACAAGTCTTCCATCTACCACCCTTTAATCAACTTACTGACGGAAGTTCGATCAAGACCTCCCTTGCTTTCTACATACCAGACCCTGGTTCTTGTGTTAATGCTCCTTTCCTGGTTCTCTTTCCATTCGACCACCCCCATTTATTAAATCGTGACATAAAAACTGATGGGCGTTGGGCTCTGCTCCTGCAAGCAATCTAGGAGTGACATCAGACGTTAACAAGGCCTACCGAAAAGTGTCATCTTGGGAAAAATTGACTCATTGTTCCCAGACAACGGCGCAAAAATGTTATCGCGCAATTTGTACTTGCCCAAAGCCAAAGGCAAGTGGATATTGAATTGGCGTAATAAGGAGGATGACCTATCACTATCATCTTAATAGGAAACCTCTTTCTATTTAGGGGTGTGTCGTAATACCCCAGGGGAGACATCCCAGTGACATGAGGGTTTGAGAAGGCTAAGGTAAAAGCTATAAGAAAGTTGCACCCCTCTCACAGGTCACCTAGATCAAAAGTTTCAAAGTTTTACTGAGATGAAGCAAAAGATAAATTAGGTGTACCTGCCCAGGACAAAACAACAAGTAGAAAAGAAATGCAATTTGCAAGTACCATATGATGTCAATGCTTCATAAAACCATAAACTTATGAAAGATAAACAAGCTGATATAGAACTGAAACAATGTAAATATTTACAATAGCAATGCATATTTAGCAATAAGCACAACAATTATGCCTCAATAATGCTTAAAAATGACAAGAAACAATAGCCTTAGGTTGACATAATGATAACAGTTGTCAAAAGCAATTATGGTAATGTCTAATCAGTGTTCAATCTTGCTTTTAGGATGAATTTGTTGTTGTTATAGATGGTTGTAGCAATCTTTTTCAACAACAACAAATTAGTTAGCGAGTTAGTCTAGCTTAAAGTTAGTAGAAGTTAGTAGAAGTCTTAGGGAAAATAGTTTAAGAGCTGTTTGATCAATCAATCACTTATGAGGAGTGGACTTGTGCCTTTTAGGGTAATGGAGTCAAGGTTAGCAACAATAACTCTTAGAGGAAAACAACAATGATAATAAATAATCTAAGGGGATGGATGAGATGATTGAGGTGTTAGTAACCTAAGGCCTCAATGTCTAAACCCTAGAAGGAATGATTGCTAGAAAATAAGTAACCTTAGGCCCTAGCGATTTCTTTCTTCCTTAGATTAAAGTTGGAGTAAAATGTATGAAGCAAATGAAGTAGTGCTACTAGAGTGCTACACTGGTAGGTCTCTAGTGTATACTTCAAAAGAAGTGTTCTCTAGCAATTTCAAGTAGGTGGAAAATTATAAGGAAAAAGATAGTAACATATGTTTTTCCCCTAGGGTTTCAAACTAGCAATTTCATAATATTTGATATGAACAAGCAAATTCACCATAACCATTCAAAATAAATGAAGAATTGCAGATTTACTTACTTCATCAAGAATAATCTATCAACAAACCCTAGTTGAAGACTTTCCACCATGAAAAAAATGCCAAGATACACCAAGATTAACCTCTCCAAGAAGTTGCGCACCACTTAAGTTCAACCAATAACCCTTAAGGAGGGCCGAATTTTAGACCTCACACTTGTGTGAGTGAAAGATGATCAAAATAATGAGGTACTTTTCCTCTACTTATACAATATCAATGACCTCTAATTAAAATTTAGGTCAGAAAAGGATGACATGGCCAAACTACATCAAAAAACCAGTTTTTACATAAATTCAAAGAATCAAACCCTAAAATGTCCAATAGAGGTGATGTCATGCCCTCCTAGGGTGACGTTGGGCCTCATAAGTGGTATGTCAGGCTCCATAAGAAAAATATTAGGCCTTCTAAGGCCTCTGGATGATGCCACACATGCCACCTAACACACAACTACCTCTATCATGTCCATATGACGTTGGGTAACGTCTAGGGCGGGTGACGTCATGGGCCTACCAAGTCCAATGTTTAGGGGGGAGAGCAAGATCCCCCTAGTTCCAGGTCTACCAAAGTGTCTCTAGTGGAATGTCCTTCTTTTTCTCTGGTGTATTTCTGCCCCTAGTTGGGGTCACAACATCCATATGGTGAGCTTTTTAGCCCCATGGAGGTCTAAGCTAATCATCTCCCCATATGTACATGTCCATTGGGCATGGTCCTGCAACAACAAAAAGTACGCCCTCCATGGGCTTATAAGTCATAGGGATCATAGCAATGTCAATCACACCCAATAATCAAATTACCTAAACATGTGCATCAAACCTCCATTTACTCATACAAATGCTCAAAAACGTTATGCAGTTTAACAAGCCAGGTTTGGAGAGGGTCACATGCTATCCTATTGGGATAATCCTCCTCAAGTTTGGGGTTGTTTGCACCCAATTCGTCACCTTGGTGAACAAATAAGAGGTGCTTACATGCCTAGTTGGGTCTTGTTGAGCATGACAGCTGTAGAGGAAAGAGTTAGAGAAAGAACAACAAAACTATAAGCAAGAATTAAACTAATACAAACTAAAATCATGAGCATATGGATAAAGAAATAACAAACACAAAAGACCAATATCACCAATGTTTTTAGGCTGATCTATTGATGAAATCAAAAGCACAATGAAGAAAGGGGACTATGAGTCCCTTCTTCCTCCAAAGGAAGGCTCTTTGACCCTCACAATCTTGCTCTCCTTACAACAAGAAAATGAAAATGATGGTGAAAAAACGCCTAGCACATCCACTCAATGGAGAGGTGGATAGCTCAATGAAATGGTGCCAATGTGTCATTGTCAAGGAGTGAGTCCTTAAAACAATCTAGGCAGCATAACATTACATGAAATTCCTTGAGAAAATGAGGTTTCTTCATGGCTTTTTATAGCATTGCATTGGGTGATTATGTAACTCCTTTGTAGTGTGAAAAGAGGCTCTTTAGGGCTTAATTAGGTCTTTGACCAGCCTACCATGCGGATTCAGCTCAGATTTGAGGGTCAAATCAGCTTGGGAGCTGATCCATAAGTGGTTGGGAGGCCAACCAATTCAATAAATGTGTCGTTTAGCAGGTGCACGGTTTTTTTCGCCAACGACCGTGCATCGTGTGTGTATGCACCCATGGTACGTTCCTGTTCCGCGCATATGCGCGTGCACCCAACTTCTGTAAGGCACTCTTCAATTTTTGGTTACTTTGCATAGTTTTTGACCTTTTTGGAATGCTGTGAAATTAATTCAGTGCCATGAATGACTTCATTACTGTTTGACGATGTTGAGTTCTTGTTGCCATGTGCGGACGAAATTTCAGTGATAACAGATGCCCCCTGATGGATGAGGTTAGGAGCATACGTATAGCCGAAATCCATCAATGTTTCTTCTACTGAGAATGTTGTTGTAATATAGAGCAATGGTGGGATCATGCAGAGAAATCCTTTGGAGAAGAAAGGAACCGGTAGAACCCGACCTTCCATAAGGTGCGTAACAATATACAACTGTGTACAAACGAGGCGGGCATGCCCCATGCTCGTGTTATGTAACTCCGAAAAAAGATGACAGAAGTGTTGGTGTAGATAACTGCAGCGCCCTCGGGGGCGGTGATGATAAAGGCAGAAGACAATTTTGCAAAGGAATATGCGGTGATGATAAAGGCAGAAGACAATTCTACAAAGGAATATACTCTGAATAATAGGCAATGATCGTGGTAATAAGCAACGGCGATGATGTGGGCATTGATGGCCCTACCAGGTTCAGAGGTCTTCGACAAATGATAAAAATAACTGCATTAGTCGCAAAGTAAGACCCACCATAACATGAGAAAGTGTCGGCGTCGAATGTTATGGGGGCCAACGACAGCAGGGAGTAATGGTGTGTCACCCTGTGTCGTCTGAGATCTCTCATTAAATGGAGAATGAGAATCAAGATACTGTCGCCCTTCTGGAAAAAGTGTGCTGCTGTCAACAAAAGGGGAATGCGACTCCAAGAAGCAAAGGGCTTCATGGAATCTACTGAGGTGAGGAAGTGGCAGAGGTACATGGACGAAGTCAAAAAGTGGGAAGACTCAAGACTGCCCTTGGTTGGAGGGTGTATGATATAATGAGTGGCTGCAACCGTGTTGACAAGGTCGAGTGTCAGGGGGACGCCAAGACCGAGGATAAGTTGTGCCAGAGGTGGGATAAGGTGAACAAATTCAGAGGGTAGAGGTAAGGGACCTGTGGAGTACTCTGAAGATATGGACGATGCCGGCAAGGGTTGATGAGAAGTAATGCTCCAACCAAGGGTGACATGGGTTGCGTGTGGCCAAAAGGAAGCAAATCGCCAATGGTGACGACAAAAGAAAATGTAATGACTGGAAATAAAGGCATTTGTACAATAAATAATGAATAATTTGGGGGAGAAATGTACAAATATAGAAACGGGTGCCCCAGTGTGAAATGAGTGCCCCAGGGAGGGCAGAATTCGTTTTGGAAAACTGATGAAGGGTGGGGGCCCCATTGGTGAGTTTTTGTATGAGGTAGGTGAAATGAAGAGAGGTTCGCAGATGGGCAAACTGATGGTGGATGAAATGAAGGGTTCATGATACTGCGGAGGTGCAGGTAAAAAATAGAACCGTAAAGAGATAATCTGGGAGTCCATGTGGGAAAGCTAGCAAAATGAGGAGAAGGAGTATGTGGTTGATTCGCAACATTATGAAATACTATCGGGACTCCCATCCCTAGAGGGTAATGAAGAACATCATGAGTGTCAAAAAGTGCCAAAAGGTGCTATGAATGGGACAACTCATGTGGGTAAGAATGCTACCGGGTAACAGTATCGAAGATGCAAATGGAGGTGTGGGTACTGCAGAGCCGGGAATGAGGATCCTAAAGGCCAATATCAGTGGGTGTGACTGGAGATGTAAATGCAATACAGCGGGAGAGACTACATGCCAGTGCTGAATATATACCTAAAGGGATGATGTCGATGGATGATGAGCAAGTACCTGCACATAGAACAACCAAATACCCAAAGTGAATAGCATCTGAAGAGAATCAAAGATATGAGCATGTATGTAGACAAATGTGACAATGCGCGTGCGTACCTAACCATAATATGAAAAAAGGCACCCTGGGGGCTCAGGATGAAAAGTGACCCAGGGACAGCTGTGATGTAGGTGGTGGGATGCTGATCCCGTGGCTGAAGACAGTTTGAAAAATGGACACCTTGGGTTCCCGGAATGGTGAGTGGAAGTTTGGCAAAAAGCTTATATATAGTTGTAGGGCCCACATTGCCACCTCATTTGTACCTGCTGCAACAGTGACTGGACGAGCAGATTTCAGAGGAGATTTGGAGATTCGGGGAGGACGAGGCAGCCGATCGACGTTCTGCGAGTATCAGGTTAGTGGTCTGATCATCCTGCATAGAAATAGGTTTTCAATTTTTGGGCAGGGTTTGTACAGAGGGCCGTACAGGGGTAGTTAGAGGTTTTTTAGGGGGTGTGGGGCCCACATGCATGGGTGATTCGGTGAAAAGCGTGCATACGTGCGCGCCTGTAAACCGATCATACGCGCATGGGT
>JASDQU010736415.1:59135-78428 GCA_032191745.1 Picea mariana | reverse complement strand
AAGAGTTTATGCTAAGAGGATTCAAAATTTTCTAAAATTATATATATATCCTATTTTAAAAACAATAAAGCTCCAAAAATATTTTTTATTTATTTAAAAAAAAAATTAAAGGGTTGAGTAGATACTAAGGGGATTTTTCTTTAATTTTCTAAAATTAAAAGGAAAGTTTTTTTTTTTTAATTTATTAAAAAATTAAAAATTTAATAAAACAAATTTATTTAAATTTATAATAAAAAAAATATTTTTTAATTTAAAAAAACATTTCTATTAATTTTATTAAAATATTGAAAATTTAATAAAATAATTTCACTTCATTTTACATAAATTAAAAGCTTTCTTCTTGATTGGGTTTAGCTTAGATGGTTAGGAGGAATGATTGTTATCCTCCCCACCCGGGATTAATTCATGTAAGTGACATTTTGAGATCTTATCAAATATGTTGTTTTAATGGTTTGGAGCCTTGTTGTGAGCAATATAACCTGGAAAAAAAATTAAAATTTTCCTCACAAAATTCTAATTAATTTTAGTATTTGAACATAGTGTTACTAATATTATCATTAATAGTGATATCAATATATTCATTTTGTTAAAAATAAATAATACATGATCCCTATAAAATAATAACTTTATAAGGTTTTCATCAAGTTTATAATTGATAAAAGTTTGTATTGATGAAGTTCAAACACATTATATAGTTGGTACGTTGAATGTTAGACATATGTATTGATCATTTTTTCCTTGTGATTATCTGTCTTGGAGAGAGAGAGAGTTCTAGGAAACTATTAACATCTTGAAGATATTCTCAATTCCTTGTTAAATGGCATTAGGTCTGAGTTGGAAGTAAAAGAAACCACTTGTTGATGCATAGTCTTGGGAGGCTCTCACCAATGCTTAAAAAATGAATTGATGTAAAACATAAGTTGTTGGATATCTAGGCAAAGGGGTTAGCTCAATTGGTCATTAMTAATGTTGTTGGACATTTGTCTAGTTCCATGTCAGCATGTGCTCGGTTCAAAACCCCTCAAGGAGGGGCACTACTCTAYATCAATGAGTTTACTAGGGATGKCATCCACAAATGTGGAGAAGTATACCTCAGGTTTCCCCACAAGGTTTTCCTTGGGAAAAAAAGTTGGTATTTCCACTATGGGACTACAACCAATAAATCTTTAATATGTTTCTCTAACAATTCCTTAAATATCATTTAGTTTTTTTTTTTCCATTTTTCAACTTYCAAATATCTTAGAGGCTTCATTATGTGAAGGAATATGTTTTTTGGACACCTTCAAACTAGTAAATGCCCCAAGAAATCCCTTTTGCATTATTTGAATAGTGTCTTTGTTAGATATCTAACAAGACAATGTTGGTTGAATAACTTTGTTGAAACAACTTTTCTTAAGTACAAACTTTGAAGAGAAAGATGACCCCCTTTTTTAAATTAGATCAAAGTGATTCTTTCAAAAATATGTTTTTGGGAGCCACCCTAAACCCTACTCTCTTTTGGCTTCCACAAAGATATCATGCTCAAACGTATCCCACATCCCATATTTTTCCAGAGAAACCCACAAAAATTCATTTCTTTCATATGTGTAGTAAGTTTTCTTGGTCAAATAATTAGCTCAAAGGCATGTGCTAAATCATATGTCTAGCTAAGGCTGGTTGCATGCTCAAAGCTTTTGATTTCATAGAATTAGTTTCCTAGTGTGAAAGTAGATTTGACTCAAGATGCATAATGATTCAAATTGTTGCTCAAGGGAGGAATCTTGTTCTGTTAACTTCAAATGTATTCAGGAAAATGATGTGACTCCCCACTCGAAACAAAGTTCTCAGGCTTCCAGATGCTAACTCTTTTTTGGATGCACAAGGTGATAGAGTGAACTTGTCGAAGGACTTCCTACCACCATTTTATGCAATGCCAACCAATACAACTCATATTGAAATATGCCTGTTATCTGAGCCCTACTAGGATTTTTCTTGGCTTTTCTCACAACTTGTGAGACAGGATTCTACATCCCACATTCTGAGGTACACTCTGTATGTTCTACACTTCTTTGTTCGAATGAAAGCAGTATTCAACAGGGATGATGTCATTTCAAATGAAAATTCTTATCATCTTTTGAATTATATGCAGACAAAGAGGTTTTCTGTGACCTCGTATTTGGTATTTTCCATGTGTTAGTAACATTTCTCATCCGAAGCACAAGAGCGATCAGGTCTGCAAATGGCGCGATGAGCGCTGAGCGCAACTCACAGAAGAAGTTCGTTTCGGGCTTAAATCAAGCGAGCAAGCAGTATGATTTCAGTGGTCAGGATTCATCCAAAGGAACAGATCAATGGTTGGCGGGAAATCGCGGTTAGCGAAGTTGCGCCGAGGTTAGCGCAATGGATAGCACCCATATTATGTGCAGGGAAAGATAGCAGTCGTCCATCCAGAGGACGCGTGACGCGAGATCTAGTCGCATCGGCGTTTCGGCATTCGGGAGTTCGTGGGGTGAAGGTTATGCGTTGTCCTATATCTCGAAGCCCCGAACCCCGAAAGCGCCTTTGAGAGTAAACACAAGGTTACAACCCATGGTCACCTGGGAAAGAAAGGAGCTCCGCAAAGGGGGTCGAGGGCGTCGGGTTTCAGTCACAGAGAGGCCCATCGTGACCTCCAGTTGCCATCGGACCCGACTTCGATCCTGGTCTTCGCTGGAGTAAATGAGGGCAAGAAGGGGTGGTTGAAACCTCTCCTCATTCATTTAAGTTCAAGGTATGGAGGTTCTGGCAAGCGGTTTGCTTGAGAGGGTCCTGTGTACCCATTTTTTCAGGGAATCCATGCCGAGTTCTCGACTAGCCGGAGGAGGTCTGCACACGCTAACTCGGCACTTAATGGCTCAACTACTCCCCTTCCAGGATCCATGCGCAGTTAAGGTGGCATCTGACAAAGAATACCCGCCCTAATTTGGTTGAAGGGACACCAAGCCTTGGATGACTGAGCACGCCGATGTTGGGCGATTTTCTCTGAGTATATAAACTCAATTTTTGTATTGTGTAAAGGATCGATGGTTGAGCAAGGCTCCCGATTGTAAAAAACTTTAACGAAGTACTGGTTATTCTGGTTGTGTATTAACATCTGAGACTTCTTGCCTTATGAATGTCAGCTTCTTTCCACATCTTTGTTCATATTGTATTAGAACAACTCGGAATTGGAGGATCCAGTCGAGTTGTGACTGTTATAGGATGATGTAGGTTGGATCACTGTAACAGTCGCATTGTTTCCAATTGGCCTCTGTGTTTTTCTTAGCGTTGAATGACTTGGAATTGGAGGATCCAGTCAAGTCACCCCTTCAGTTACCCAAAACTTTGAACCAAAAGGATCTTGCATTTAGAGTTTTTCTTCTGCAAACTGCTGAAAGGCCCGTTGTCCAAGGTAGTTTTGCTCACTCCTCTCACCAAGTCTTCCACCTGCCCATTTTACAATCAATCTACTGACTGAAGTTAGATCAAGACCTCCTTTGTTCTTTACATACCAGACCCGGTCCCCGAGCTAGAGTGATTCCATCCTGAGTCTCTACCCATTTGATCACCCATTAAAACAATCGTGACATAAAACTGATGGGCGTTGGGCTCTGCTCCTGCAAACAATCCAGGAGTGACTTCTAACGCTAACATTTATGGCGTCGTTGTCGGGGACGAAGTTGAAAATTTTCTCCGGGATTGAACGACATTGAGCCTCTGACTCTAAAGGTGCATCAGGTATCATAGCCTTTGAAGATTGCTACTGTGCACCTGACGACTCCATTGTGACGACTCCACTGTGGCGAACCTGTTGTATCAATTGTGGCTTTCAGAGGCAGACACACGCAGTCTCACCCACAACTGCCTCTAGCTACACCTGAAACTGATCCGGAGCTGGTTCTCAGAAAAGGAAAGGCCTCTGAAGAAGAAGCTTCCACTGCCGAACTAGGTAATCCGCCACCTCCTTCTGTAGGAACTCCATTTTCTCCTCCTCAGTTTCTTAATAGACCCCTCTCTAAGGTTTCTCGTTTCCTGAATTTCAGGAGTGTTCCTGCTGAGTTTTCCCCTCCTCGTCTGGGATTGGAGGGAGAAATCCTTGTCACTCCCCTCTCCTCTGAAGTTGTACCTTGGCGTCGACCCAGGACCGTAGAAGATTTCCCCACGCCTAGTTTTACCACTGTTGTGCAAAGGGGAGCACCCGCTGACTTGAGCTCGTTAGCCTTTTCCTTAGATCCCCTTTTGTTTCCCACTCCACTTTGTGACTCATTCCCAGTAGCCCCTTCGCGGACTCCTTCTCCTCCAAGTTCCCCCCAACCTAATATTCCTATGGTTGGTGCTAATCCCCCTCTAAACAGGATGGACGCCATAGTCGCTACCAGATATGCTCCCTTAATCCTACCTCATCCTATGAATCCTCTCCCTGTTGGAGATTACTTGAAGTACATGCCCAAGTTCACTGGAGAAGGAGACGTAACTATGGAAGAGCACCTAGCTGCTTTCTACAGTTATGCAGACAACCTGAACATTGAAAATGAAGATGTCTGGATGAGAGTCTTTGTCCAGAGCCTGGATGGTGAGGTGAGGANAAGAAGATGGAAGGAGAGTCTGTCTCTGACTTCTCCAAAAGATTCAATAAGATGTATAATAAAATCCCTGCTGAAATAAAACCCTCAGAAGCCTCGGCCAAGATTTCTTATGCTAGTGTGTTTGATCCTGATTTCTGTCTTCTTTTGAGAGAAAGAAGAGCCACTTCCTTAGCTTAAATGCAAGATGCATCCATAGAAGTAGAATCCAATGTATTAGCAGCTGATAGACTGAGGAACAAGGCCGACGCAGACAGGAGAAAGGGAAGATTTGAAGCCTCAACTTCTATTCCATCGATGCCTCACCCTCAAGTGGATGAACTGACCAAGATGGTGAAGTCTCTGTCTGCAGAAATGGAGAGAATGAAGTGGAGGGGAGACAAGCATACAAGGGCCCTCAGAACACCGAAAACAAAGGAGGTTTCAGGAGGCCAAACAATTTTACTCCCCCTAATGTGCAAAGAGAGAGGGGAAGAGATAGAAAAGACCAGAAAATTCAGGCCCCTTTTCAAAACAATTTTGTGGCCGAGGGAGAAGAAGGGGAAATAGATGAGCATGATCCTGAAATCCATTGCTTCAGAGACACTCCTTCTTTTCCTCATCTTACTCAATCAGCATACAAGGAGTCTCTCATGGACAGTCAGCTAAATGAACTGAGTAAGGGAGATAAGACAAGTGGCATCCAAGGCAGATATGATCTGAGGTCTAAGAAAAATACAATAGCGCTTGATGTCCCTGAGCGATCCACCAGAACAGAGAAGCCTGCTAATAAAGTAGCGGACAGTCACAGAGGTAAGAAACCCCGACCCCTCTCTCCCATAGTCCAGAGTCATGTTCCCAAAATAAGAGAAATATCGAAGCTTACATCTTCTTTTAATTTCGAGCATGAAATTCAAAAGGTCAGAATCCCTGTGCCCCTAACCGAACTGATTAAACATGAACGGTTCAAGAAATGCTTCTCTGAGCTTTTACAATCTGAGGTCTCATTCCTTTCCATAGACTCCATCAATTTGCAAGATGAAAAGCCCGCAGTTATTCTAGGTCCTATGGTAGAAGACAGGAATGACTCATCCCCTCCCTTCTACACTTCCTTGAACATACATGACAAGGTACTGCACAACTGCTTGATGGATTCGGGGGCTTCTCATAACCTCATGCTCAAAACGGTCATGGAAGAATTAGGGCTAGAAGTCACCCGAGCCTATCATGACCTCTTTTCCTTTGACTCCAGGAAAGTTCAATGTCTCGGGGTTATCAAAGACCTGGTCGTGACCTTATTTCAGTTGCCCATGAAAAGTATGGTCATGGATATTGTAGTGGTCGATGTCCCCCCCAAGTTCGGTATGTTGTTGTCAAGATCTTGGATAAAAAGACTGGGGGGAACTTTGCAGATGGACCTCACATATGCTACTATCCCAGTGTTTGGAGGAGAGCATAGAAGATTATACAGGGAAGCCCAACTGGCCTATATAATCAGTGATGAGTCCAATCCTACCAACCATCCTATTTTTGCCTTGGATATTGATTTAGGTTCTAGTTTACTACAACTCACCCATGCTCCAGAGCCTCCTCTTAAACTCTAGAAGCCGCCCATCACTTCCCATGAATTTCCTCCCTCCATCACCCCCGTCTGGAAAATGTTCTTTGACGAAGCCTTTTCCAGGGAAGGCGCTGGAGCTGGGGTGTTTTTTGTGTCACCGGCTCAGGAAACCATATCCCTGTCATACAAACTAGAATTTGAAGCTACCAACAATGTGGCAGAGTATGAAGCTCTTGTCCTGGGATTAAGAGCCGCAAAGGAAATGGGAATTCAGGAAGTAGCAGTGTTCGGAGATGCAGAGTTGGTGGTCCAACAGATCAGAAATGCTTATCAAGCCAAGCATCCTTGACTCAGAAGCTACAGAAATGAGGTGTGGGACCTAGTTGACAATTTTTTCTTGGCATTCAATATTTCTTTTGTCCCGAGAGAAAAGAACACAGTGGCAGACTCGTTGGCTACATCAGCAAGCAATTTCAAAGTACCCTTGCTGCCCAAGTTCAGACATGATGTAGAGGTAAAATACAGGCCCTCCATACCTGACAACGTCAAACATTGGAAGGTATTCAAAGATGACCTCGAGATCAGGAAGTTCTTGGAGACTGTCGAAGAATTTTCAGAGATGCATATCGACCAAGACTCTGTCTCTGAAGAGAGGCTCGATGGGGGTAATTTTCTGAATAAGATTGCAGAGCGTAACATTGTGCAGCTGCCCAGCAATCATATTCCAAGAGGACTAGTTCCTTTGGAAAGGATTTTTGATAGAAATGATGTGTTATTAAAAGGGGAAATCTCGGAGGATGACGCTGCTACTATTCAGTGCAACATTGGCACCGAGAGTGAGCCCAAATTTGTCAAATTGTCAAGAAGTCTGGCGGAGGAGCAGAGGTCTGGGTACATTGGACTTTTGAGGGAATTTGCTGATGTTTTCGCCTGGACCTACGAAGACCTCAAAACATATGGCACTTCTGTCATTGAGCATAAAATCCCATTAAAGGGGGAGGCAAAGCCATTTAGGCAGAAGCTGAGACAGATCAATCCTATGTTGCTGCCTATCATGGAGAGGGAAGTGAAGAAGTTGCTTCAAGCTCAAATCATTGTACCACTGAGATATTCAGAGTGGGTGGCCAACTTGGTACCAATAAGGAAAAAGAATGGAGAAATCAGACTCTGTGTAGACTTCAGAAACCTGAACAGGAGCTCCCAAAAGGATAACTACCCCTTACCAAAGATGGAACATATTCTGCAGAGGGTGACAGGAGCATCCAGGATGTCCATGATCGATGGTTTCTTTGGCTACAATCAGATCTATGTTCTACCTGAGGACAGGGAAAAGACGACATTTACCACTCCATGGGGCACATTCATGTATGCCAAGATGCCTTTTGGATTAATGAATGCAGGGGAAACGTTTCAACGTGCCATGGACATAGCTTTCATTAGGGAAAAGGATAAATTTGTGGTCGTCTATCTGGATGACATCACAGTATTTTCAAGATCTGATAAAGAACATTGTTGTCATCTTAGGAAGGTTTTCCTGAAATGCAGGAGTTTTGGCATTTCATTAAACCCCAAGAAATATTTGTTCGCCATGCAGGAGGGAAAGTTACTAGGCCACATAGTATCAGCGGAAGGAGTCAGGATTGACCCTAGCAGAGTTGAAGCAATACAAGCCTTATCAATCCCGAGGTCCAAGAAGGAGGTCCAATCCTTCCTTGGTAAGATTAATTTTCTGAGGAGGTTTGTACCTAACTTTGTTGAGGAGGTAAAACTTATAAAAACCATGCTAAGGAAAGGAAATGAAGTGAGGTAGACTTCTGAATCGCGAAATTCCTTTGAGCAAATAAACAAGGCCCTGTCTGAAGCCCCCGTGCTTATCAGTCCCAATTACTCAAAGGATTTCCTTATTTTCTCCTTTGCTTCACCTGACACGGTAGTCGCTATTTTATTACATATAAACAAGGATGGGCTAGAGCAACCTATTGCCTATTTCAGTCGAGCATTGAGGGATGTCGAAGTCAGGTATGACACTATGGAGAAGCAGGCCTACACACTGGTAAAGGCCCTCAAGGCATTTAGAATCTACGTCCTGCAGTAAAAAATCATAGCTTATGTCCCCTCAGCTGTTGTTAAAGACATTCTTATTCAACCTGACATAGACGGGAAGAGGAGTAAGTGGATAGCCAAGATTCTGGAGTTTGACCTGGAAATAAAGCCTACCAAATTGATCAAAGGTCAAGGTTTAGCCAAGCTGTTGGCTGAAGCCAATTTCCAAGCTTTGGGGATAAGTTTCATCAACAAATGCTTAGGAATCCAGCAGAATCAGTTGTCCGACGTAGACCCTCAAACAGAACCCTTGCTGGCTCGATGTCCTTGGTATAAGGATGTCATATATTTTCTGCAAGAGTTGTGGCCCCCAGATGGCCTGCAAAGAAACAAAGCAAGAGCTCTGAAGCTCAAGGCAGTCAGATACTGCCTTATCGATCAAATTTATACTGGAAAGACCCCCTGTGGGTGCTTTTAAAATGCATGGATTCACGAGAGGTCGACAAGATCATGGCTGAATTTCACAGCGGCCTATGCGGAGGGCACCATTCCTGGAAGACAACAGCCCACAAAATTCTTAGAGCTGGGTACTACTGGCCCACCTTGTTCGCTGATGTCATAGAGGAGTTAGAGCCTGTATTACATGCCAAAGATTTTCAGGAAAGCAACAGCTCAAGTCCTTGCCTTTAAAGCTTGTAGTTGTTTCGGGACCTTTCCAACAATGGGGTCTGGATTTTATTGGAGAAATTCACCCTGCTTCCAGTGGGCAGCACAGATGGATCCTGACTGCCACAGATTTCTTTACTAAGTGGATTGAAGCTATCCCCACCAGGAGTGCTTCTCACAAGGTAATCATTGGGTTCCTGGAAGACCTCATCGTAAGGTTCGACTGCCCAAGGAAGATTGTTACTGATAACGCAGCCTCTTTCAAGGCTGAGCCGTTAGTCAAGTTCTGTGAACAATTTGGGATCAAACTTATTCACTCCACCCCATATTATCCCCAGGGCAATGGTTTAGCAGAATCTTCCAACAAAAGCCTAATAAGGATCATCAAAAGATTACTGGAGGACAACAAAAGGGCTTGGAACTCAAAGTTGAAATTCGCTCTATGGGTTGATCGGGTGACCACAAAGAGATCTATAGGCCTCTCCCCTTTCCAGTTAGTTTACGGAGCAGGAGTTGTCCTCCCTTCTCAGTTGGCTATTCCCGTAGCGAAATTCTTCCAGGATTATCAAGAAAATCCCAATGACATGATCAGGAGGATTCATCAACTTGTAGAAGTCCAGCAGGCCAGAGAGCAGGTAATGATCAGAATTCAGGACCATCAGTAGATGACCAAGCAGGTGTTCGACAAGAAGGCCAAGAAGGAGGGGTTCTAGATAGGAGACCTGGTGCTAAAATGGGATGCTCCTAAGCAAGATAAGGGCAAACACGGCAAATTTGAAGCCCTGTGGATCGGGCCTTTCAAAATCTCTGAGGTTTTCTCAAATAACATGTACAGGTTGCAAGATTTGAAGGGTGAAGAAGTTTTCAGCGGCCCAATAAATGGGCATTTTCTTAAAAGATGTTTTGTTTGAGCCTTCCGCGGCTCCTGTGTTTTGTAAATATTGTCCTTTTAGTTCTCTGTTTTCATTTTTATTGTTTCGGCTTAGTAAATGACTCCATAGCCCAACATCAAGGCACTGGAACTGCAAAATGCGTCCTTAGAGCATCACAGGGACGACTCTATACTCCATGGAGCCTAATGTTAGTAACATTTCTCGTCCGAAGCACAAGAGCGATCAGGTCTGCAAATGGCGCAATGAGCGTCGAGCGCAGCTCACAGAAGAAGTCTGTTTCGGGCTCAAAATCAAGCGAGCGAGCAGTCTGATTTCAGTGGTCAGGATTCATCCAAAGGAACAGATCAACGGTTGGCAGGAAATCGCGATTAGCGAAGTTGCGTCGAGGTTAGTGCAATGGATAGCGCCCATATTATGTGCAGGGAAAGATAACAGACGTCCATCCAGAGGACGCGTGGCGCGAGATCTAGTCGCGTCGGCGTTTCGGCATTCGGGAGTTTGTGGGGTGAAGGTTCCGCATTGTCCTATATCTCGAAGCCCCGAACCCCGAAAGCGCCGAAAGCACCTTTGAGAGTAAACACAGGGTTACAACCCATGGTCACCTGGGAAAGAAAGGAGCTCCGCAAAGGGGGTTGAGGGCGTCGGGTTTCAGTCACAGAGAGGCCCGTCGTGACCTCCAGTTGCCATCAGACCCAACTTCGATCCTGGTCTTCGCTGGAGTAAATGAGGGCAAGAAGGGGTGGTTGAAACCTCTCCTCATTCATTTAAGTGCGAGGTATGGAGGGTCTGGCAAGTGGTTTACTCGAGAGGGTCCTGTGTACCCATTTTTTCAGGGAATCCATGCCGAGTTCTCAACTAGCCGGAGGAGGTCTACACACTCTAGCTCGGAACTTAATGGCTCAACTACTCCCCTTGCAGGAGCCATGCGCAGTTAAGGTGGCATCTGACAAATAATACCCGCCCGAATTTGGCTGAAGGGACACCAAGCCTTGGATGACTGAGCACGCCGATGTTGGGCGATTTTCTCTGAGTATATAAACTCAGTTTTTGTATTGTGTAAAGGATCGATGGTTGAGCAAGGCTTCCAATTGTAAAAAACTTTAACGAAGTACTGGTTATTCTGGTTGTGTATTAACATCTCAGACTTCTTGCCTTATGAATGTCAGCTTCTTTCCACGTCTTTGTTCATATTGTATTAGAACAGCTTGGAATTGGAGGATCCAGTCGAGTTGTGACTGTTATAGGATGATGTAGGTTGGATCACTGTAACAGTCGCATTGTTTCTAATCGACCTCTATGTTTTTCTTAGCGCCGACTGGCTTGGAATTGGAGGATCCAGTCAAGTCACCCCTTCAGTTACGCAAAACTCTGAACCAAGAGGATCTTGCATTTAGAGTTTTTCTTCTGCAAACTGTTGAAAGGCCCGTTGTCCAAGGTAGTTTTGCTCACTCCTCTCACCAAGTCTTCCACCTGCCCATTTTACAATCAATCTACTGACTGAAGTTAGATCAAGACCTCCTTTGTTCTTTACATACCAGACCCGGTCCCCGAGCTAGAGTGATTCCATCCTGAGTCTCTACCCATTTGATCACCCATTAAAACAATCGTGACATAAAACTGATGGGCATTGGGCTCTGCTCCTGCAAGCAATCCAGGAGTGACTTCTGACGCTAACACCATGGTGTACTGTAATGCTGATATTGATAATGACCTTGTTCAATTTTGGTACCATGTGTTATGAAGACATAAGGCACCATTTCACTTATGCTAAGTACAAGATAAATTCATCAAGGAATTTAGACACGTTCTTATTGGAACACAACCAATGAGACTTACATAGGAAGCCTTGAATTTTCTCAAAGGTTAAGGGATTTACATATATGAGGAAGAATCTACCTACATCGGGTTGTACGGTTTGAAGGAAATCCTTTCCTTCTTCCCAATTTTGTTTGTGATAGAGATTTTGTTGTTGAAGTCTATAGACAATTTAAATCTGGGTCTTCCTATTTTGACAAGAAAATGAAGTGTTGGTTTATCTCCTTTCCTTTCCATGTTGTTGAAATTTCAATTAGAGGCCTAACCCATTTCGATGAGATTGTTGAATTATTGAATTGATCATTTCATTTAAAAGAAGTTGAAGCCTTCAAAGGATTTGATCCAGAAGGAATATTTTGTCCCCATTTATCTTCAATTGGTTATGGTACTTATTTTGCAAGAGCTCAAGAAATCATAGAGGGAGGTGGTGATAATGACCCTAATACTAGCAGAGCAATTTTTAATAAAGAGAAATGAATTTATAATGATGATTTTGTCACACAAGCCAGTTCAAATACATAGGTAAAAAAGACTAGCTTGAAGAAAGAATTTCAACAAGCAATGTATAAGCAAAGGGGTAAAGTTGCAACTAGTGCTCATGTTGGTTCTACCTCCCTCCCCCATAATAGTTCCTCCTCTACCCAAAGAAGCCAAGAGCTTAATGCAAGTAGAGAGAATAATGAAGGATGTGAGGGAGGAGGTTATGGAAGTGATCCCCCTTATTTTAATATGGAGAAATCACAGATTGTTGGACATACCCAAAAAAAAAGGAGCACTAACAACAAAAGTGTTCAAAACTATGAAGACTCGAGAAATTATTTAGCCGAGATAGATGTTGATAAAGACAACCTAGTGCATGAGTGGGTGGTATGCAAATGGATGAAAGTCAACAAATAACAAAGGAGTTGGCCCACGAGGGACCAATAGTTTTTTAGGAACAATCTTTGATTTTGCATAATACTAAGTATAATGAAGAGGCCAAAAAATTGCAAATAGAGAAAATTCATGTTAAGAATAAGAAAGTTACAAAGAAATGGAGTTTATAGGTGGATGTTTCTAGAGTGGAACCCTTTAGAACCCTCAAGCTAAATTTGACCACTAGATATTCTCCAACTCATTCCATTACGAAACGAGAATTGGAGAATATTAGATTGAGGATGCTCTGAGTCTTAGACTACTCTTTGTTGAACCATTATCTATTGTTTTCCTAGAAATAGTTCTGAAATGCATGTTGGAACCTCGAGTTATGATGGTTCATCCCACCTTTTTTGGAGACAGCCAGTTGGTCAGTCGACTAGCAGTTGGAGACAGTTGGTCGAGTGGTCGACTAGATAATCGGTCGAATAATTGACTACCAATTGGAGAAATTCAATTGATAGATTGACCAACCGAGCAGTCAACTATGTGTTGGAAAATTGGATGGTTGAGTCGACTTGGTAAGTCAACTAGCCGACGCAACAATGTAGATTTTTCGGGATCCATTCCAACCACCTAAGGTTTTATCTGGACAAGATCTTCCCAATTTCAAGGAAATTGATTAGATCCAAAAAATATAAATAGAGAACCTTATGGGTCGATCTAAATGCATTTTAATGTGTGTTCAATAATGCATTGTGATGTTATTATCATAATGCGTTGTGCTTAAGTGTTGAAATGGTGTCTTTAGACACCACTGATCTTCTTTGAAATTATTACTCTTTATTTATTATGCATATTATGTTATTTTTCCTTTTAGTGTTACACCCAATCCCTAACATGGTATCAAAACGACTGGTTTTGACCTCCCCTATTGTTTGCAAATCTTGCTCAGACGAATCTTATAATGATCGACTCCAAGCTAGTGATTTGTTGATTGTAACCTGTTGAGATTATCATATATGTTAGATATCAAAGATGGCTTCCAATATCGATCCTATTGTTTTGAATGGACTCAATTATTCCATTTGGGCACCAAATATGGAGACTTTGCTAAAGAGAAAAGGGCTTTGGCAGTATATGAAGGCCGTGATTCCATATCCAAGGGATGACCAATTGAAGTTTGTTGTCGATGGAAAGAAAGATGATGTAGTTGGGTTCATCACAACCTACACTTCTAAGGACATTTTCTTTCATACAAGCAGGATTGACTGCCCTCATGAAGTCTGGAAGAAATTGAAGTCTTTGTTCAACAAATTCAATGAAAGCAAGTTATGCAATTGGAGAAATAGTTGATCTCTCTTGATCTTCATTCATTCGATAGGATTGAGGACTATTTGGCACATGTTAAAGAGATGCAGTTGAAAGGGCAAATGTGGAAATATTTTTTAGAAGAAAGATGGACAACTCATCGAGTTGGTCCTAATGAATCTGAGAACACCCTTTGATGTGTTTTTTTCCACGTTCCAAACAAATTTGTAGGCACACAAAGAATATGGTAAGGATTATATCTTTGATACTTTTTGTGGCTTATTGATTAATGGTCAACACAGGTTGTTTGATGAAGGGAAGCTTGGTGGTAAACATCAAGCTCACTTACTTAAGGGAAAAGGCAAGATGAATTATAAGGAAAGAGGATGTGTTGATGCTCTTGTACACAGACAAGAATGTCTCAAGCAGAAAACTAAAGTGAATATTGATGAGTCGACATCCACCTGGAAGAATCGAAAGAAGAAACGTGTATGTACTGTGGAAAGACTAGACATGTGGAGAAAACCTATTGGAAGAAGAGGGGTGAATTAGAAGAAAAGGTTAAGAAACTTGAAGGAGATGTGTCGGTTGTCTATCAATCAATCGACAATTTTACTTTCCAATTCAAGACCTCTCAAGAATTGCTTATTAACCCCTCGTAGCATCAGTGGGTGGTCAATTCTGGGTGCACTTATCAAATGGCCAAAGATGCTTCTTTGTTATCTTCCATGGATAAAGATGTCGAGCGAAAGATCTATGTAGTTGATAATTTTTCTCTCGACATCGTTGGTCATGGTGATGTTCCTTGTCGACAAGATAAAATTGTCGACATCTACAATGTGCCCAATCTAAGTGTAAATTTGTTGTCGATTTCTCAACTGACACAGATAGGTAATATTGTTGAGTTTTGGCCAAATCGGTTCTTCGTTAAGGATTTGAAGAATGATAGGTCAATTTTTGTTGAAGGTTTTCTTGACTCAAATGATGTATTGTACAAGTTATTTAATATCCTTCAACTCGATCCTCGATCCACTACTCTTGTTGCTCACACTGATGAATGAAGTAGAATTTGACACGAATGACTTTGAACCTAAAATTTCGAAGACTAAAGTCGATGGCCACTTAGAATATGGTTGTTGTTCTTCTCTAGATTTACTTGGGTCTATATCTAGAAAAATAAGAGTCATGTATTTGAAAAATTCAAGGAATTTAGGGCATTGGTTGAGAAGCAATGCGGTCGACCTATCAAGTGTTTGAGATCTAATAATGGTGCAGAGTATGTGAATCAACCATTTTAAGAATACCTTGCTCGATATGGTATTTCTTGGTAGAGGATTGTCCCTCATACTCCTCAATAGAGCGGTGTTGTAGGAAGAAATAAACAGACATTGGTCTAAATGGATCACCGTCTTTTGCAAGCCAAAAATTTGTCGACTCATGTTTGGGTTGAAGTCATTTACTCTGCCAACTATCTCCTGAATCTCATTCCAATTGGAGCTATTGGTTTTGTGACTCCATTCAAGAGATAGTGTAGCAAGAAGCCCTTAGTTGATCACCTCAGAGTCTTCAGTTGTGTTGCTTGGTCTCATTGCAGGAAGATATTGTATGTAAAGAGTCATACTTGCATCATGATGGGCTACTCCAAAGAATTCAAAGCCTATCAATTGTTTGACCCTATCAAATGATACATCATTATCAAAAGAAATGTATTTTTGTATGAGAAGTCTTCATGCATTAAGTTGTTGAATGCTTCCTCTGGTTTATTACAGGATGGTCCCTTTGATGTTGTTTCCAAAAATAGTTCACTTGTTCCTTTTTTCATCATTTCGATGGGGTAGTTGAAATCTATTCATGTTTTGATTAGGCTATCAACCCTTGTTTCTGAGTTGACTGGACAATTGATCTCTATCTCGACTGGTCCTCCATCTCCTTTGACTAAAATTGTTCTTTCTCATGATCGACCTTCTGAAGTGGATATCAGTTCACCCTTTTCATACCTCCCTAGATGGGCTTCTAAAACGATTGAAGTTGTTAGTCATGATGTTGGTGATGTCTCTTCAAGCCGACACACTTTCCTTCAGAAGAAACATGCCAATGTTACTTTTATTACTCGTGTTATTGAGACTGGTAATCATGTCTCTTACTCAGGTGAAAAAGGACAACCTGAATGGGAACAAGCTATGCAAGATGAAATGAATTCTCTTTTGAAGAATCATACTTGGGATTTAGTTCCTCATCCTCAATGGAAGAACATTGTGAAATGTTGATGGGTATATAAGACCAAATTTACCTCTGAAGGTGTTGTTGATAATCATAAAGCATGCTTGGTTGCGAAATTATTTTCTCAACAACAAGGCATCGACTACACTAAGACCTTTTCTCCTATTGCAAAGATTAATTATGTTCAACTGGTCCTTTCCCTTACTTCTCTCTTTAGCTAGAAAATCCACCAGATGGATGTGAAAAGTGATTTCCTTCATGGTGACTTATCTAAAGAAATATTCATGGAACAAACTTCTAGTTTTGTGAAAAATTCCCATATTGTTTGTTGACTAAAAAAGTCTCTTTATGGTTTGCAACAAACTCCTAGAAATTGGTATGCTAAGATTGATCGTTTCTTTCTCAATATTGGTTTCAAACATCATGAATTCGATCACATTATTTATGTATTATATACTCATGGTGATACCTTAATTGTTGTTGTATATGTTGATGACTTGGTCAAAATTGGAAATAATATTGACCTCATTCTTAGTTTGAAGAAACAACTTGATGACACCTTTTGATATGATAGATATTGGTCTTCTGCATTATTTTCTCAGCGTTCAAGTTCTACCTCTATCAAATGGTTTGTTCCTCTCTCAATATAAATATGTAATGGATCTTTTGACTCATTTTAAGATCATCAATTGTAATCCACGTGCTACTCCTTTTTATTCTAGAGTTAAGTTAATTAAATATTGTTCGACTCCCAAAGTCAACGCCACTCTTTATCGACAATTGGTCAGTATCCTTATTTATCTCACTCATAATAGACCTGACATCTATTTTTTTGTTAATGTGGTTTCTCGGTTTATGGAGGATCCCCAAGAAAGCCACTAGAAAGTTGTAAAAAAAAAAATCTTTATCTCAAGGGTACCTCTCATCTTGGTATCAAATATTGTCGAAGTTTAAACTTGTTAGTCAGCTTCACTGACTCCAACTAGGCAGGTGACAATGATGATCGAAAGTCCACTTTTGTATATGTGTTTCGCTTCAACACTGGACTACTAGTTTGGTTGTGCAAGAAATAAAAGGAAGTCTCCATGTTGACTACAAACGTTGAGTATTGTGGTGATGTCGATACATGTATAAAGGTAGTTTGGATTCACCAAATCTTAGGTGAACTTGGGATTCCTATTCAATCCTCGACTTCTATTCATTGTGACAATCAGAGTGTAATTCAGGTTGTTAATAATCATGTTGCACACAATAAAATGAAGCATGTAGAACTTTATGTTCACTACTTGAGACAGTTGGTTCAAGAGAAAGTTGTCACTCTTGTTTATTGTAAAATAGATGATCAGATTGCTAATATATTTACAAAACCCTTGTATGAAGCTAAGTTTGTTAAGCTACATAATACACTTGGGATTTAGGACGTTGCAATTATGGGGGGTGTATTGTTGATGTAATTCCACCTCATGAATCTCCATAACAGTGTGTTGATGGGAGGGTGTTGGAACCTCAAGTTTTGATGGTTCATCAAACCTTTTATGGAGACAATCGGTAGATCAATCGACTAGCATCTAGAGACATTCGGTCAAGTGGTCGACTATATAGTTGGTCGGATAATCGACTAGTAGTCGGAATTAGTCAGTTGATGGATCGACCAATTGAGCAGTCAACTATGTTTCGGATGACTAGATGGTCGGATCGACTAGGTAAGTTGAATGGTTGACACAACAGTGCATTTTTTGGGGGATTTGTTCCAACCACCGACGATTTTATGTGGACAAGATCTTCCCAATTTCAAAGAAATTGGTCAGATCGAGAAACAATAAATAAAGGACCCTATGGGTCAATCTAAATGTATTGTGATGTGTGTTCAATAATTCATTGTGATTTTATGATCACAATGCATTGTGCTTAAGTAATAAAAGGTTTCTTTAGACACCATCGATCATCTTTGAAGTTTATTACTCTTTTTTTATTCTATAGATTATGTTATTGTTCCTTTCAGTGTTATACATAATCCCCAAAAGGGCACACCAGGTACATCCTCTAAGTCAAAAAAACTTCCAAATTATTAAGTGGCATAAGAATATATGTTGCAGAGAATATAAATAAGCAGCTCAATATAATTTTGCAGGCATGGGAGGTAGGCACCAATTTAAGGAATTTTTCACAAATGATTTCTTCTCTTACAGAGTACCTACAACAAGATTTGTGCTTTGAATATATTTACAACACTAGTGTCAAATATGAATGATTTCACAAGGAAGCAACAAGATTTATCTTCAAAGAATAGAATGAAACAAATAAAAGTTGGTTGGATTGCAATGATATAAATTCTTCAATAATAAATTGTAACTTGTCAAAATTTGGAGGGAAAAAGAAGTGACTCGTTCCTAAAGTCACTTGAAATAGTTAAATAATTTGAGGGCCCACCACTAATTAGAGAATCCACATTGTTAACCAAGGAACAACTAGAATCTGAGTTAAACATACTGAACATTTCATGGGGTAGTGAGTTTGACAATCTCACTAACTTCCCAGAGGAGGAAATTAAATGATGGTTGGTTAACTTCATTAATGATAATGACGATCATTTAGCATCAATAAAAGAATTACACTCTGAGTGCAAGGCAATATAGGATGAGATATTTTTGCTTTGTGTTAAACAAGACATAACGTTAAATGATTATATAGATAATTGGCTCAAGAATTCACTAAAAGAAATAAATAATCCTCCATAACTACCAAGAAGCATTTGAACTAGCAAGGCTCGAGTTCAAGCTATACTTATGAAGGTTTTCCAAAGGATCAATAGAGGAATCCATCCATCAAATTCGATTTTCATTTTTGTGAGTAATTTTTTTTCCGAAGCATTTCCCTTTTTTCATCTCAATCTCTGATCATCCAACTTTATGTGTTTATTGCTTACCTGTAAAGTCAATCCCTAGTTGTTTTCTCTCTTCTTCCAGATTAACTCTGCTACTATATATAGTCCACAAGAGCCCCATCATAGTCCACTAGGATAAGCACATTTCATTTTATCATTTAAGTATCATGGATATATGTTGTGTTGTTTTTGCACGCATTTTATTTGAACTTGAACAATCAATTTGTAATATTCTTTTAAATATTTTCACACAGAGCTATTTGTAGAGATCATAACTTGTGTTATTTCTTACTTTCATAAAGCATGAGATATTGAGTATGTTGTTCCATTACATTTTCATGAGATTAAATGTTTGAAATCATTTCAATCCCTCTGTTTTCAACCTTCATTTTACTCTATGTCTTACATGACTTGCTTCCAATTATTTTCCCCTTACTCTATGAATGGATCTGATGGAATGGGTGTAGTTATTCTATATATTTTAAT
>JASDQU010736415.1:14824-25425 GCA_032191745.1 Picea mariana | reverse complement strand
AATATAAGGTTACATGTCTAACCTTGGTCCACACCTAAGACACAATCGACATCATACCCTCTTGTACATGCAAGAAAAACCCTATAGCCAAATCAACTTATATATACATGAACAACAACCTACGATTTACCACACATTAGCATTACAACATTAACATTCTCACATTACACGATTCATTAGCCTTTACAGGACTTACAACATGCCTCTTTATAGGCTTTACAATAGGTAAAAACCTAAAGATTGGTGCCCAAAAAATGGTTACAGATCCATGCATATCATTGGCTACAAATTCCACAAATATCAAGATTCTGTTACAATCGACTTTCAATTCGGGTTACCAGTCAACTACCAGTCGGTACTTCATTCAGTCTCTAGTCGGCCGTGTCACGCCCGCACTTTGACCTCTTTTCGATTGACTTGTCATCGATATCTTCGACTTCAACTTTTCCTGGTCGACTTCCTTGATCTTTGACTTGCTGTCGATCCACCTCGACCTTTGATCATCAGTCAATCTACCTTGACTCGACTTTCACTACAAAGAATATAACAACCCAACATTCTCCCACTTGTTTTCTTCTTTGCTGAAACAAAGGATTCCCGAACTTTTGTTCACAGACCCAGGGCAATAATTCCCATTGCCTCTCTGCACCAAGAGAACTTCACAACACTCACAGACTTGGTCAATGAGTCTGCTATGTTTTCCAACGTATCTACTTTCTCCAGTAGCACCTTGTTTCTTTCCACCACATCTCTCACGAAATGGTATTGTACATCAATGCGCTTAGTCTTTGAATGATAAGTAGGGTTCTTTTCCAGAAATATTGCGCTTTGACTGTCGCAACTCACCTTCACAGCTCTCTTATCAAACCCGATTCCTGAACAAAACCTTTGAAGCCATACCACTTCTTTTCTTCCATGAGTGGCTGCCATGTATTCAGCTTATGTTGTTGACAAGGCTACGACCACCTATCGCTTACTCATCCAAAAAATTTCTCCACCGAACATCTTGAAGAGATATCTGCTGGTCGACCTCCGTCGATCCAGATCTCCAACCCAATTGACATCGACAAAGCCATGTACATATACTTTACCACTGTCACCTCCAAGTCTTCCTTGGTAGCATATAGCATAATTCTCCGTGCCACAAAAATACCTGAATATTTTCTTGACAACTGTCTAGTGCTCCTTTCCAGGTGTTGACATGTACCTACTCAACACTTCCACTGCATGGGAAATGTCTGGTCAAGTGAAAACCATCACATGCATTAGACTACCAAAAACACTTGCATAGGAAACACGTACCATGTACTCTATTTCTTCCTGTGTCTTTGGACACTGTTCACCAGTAAGCCTTTCTCCCACAAGAATTGACACCTTCACCGGTTTGCAATCCTGCATGTTGAATCGTTTCAGAACTGTCTCAATTTACTTCATCTGATTCAACCAGAGCTTTCTAGCAGCTCGATCTCTCTTAATCTCCATTCCAGAATGAAGTTTGTTGCATCGATATCCTTCATGTCAAACTTGGAGGATAACTGCTTCTTCACCTCCTTTATTGCATCCATGTTGTTTCCAATCAACAACATGTCATCGACATACAAAGCTACATATTTGAAACACCCACCTTCTTCCTTGGAATATATGCAGTGATCAACTTTGCTTCTCACAAATCCCAAACTAAGGATGTAAGTGTCAAACTTTTGATACCACATTCTTGGTGATTGCTTTAGATCATAAAAAGATCTTTTGAGTTTGCACACCAACTCTTGCTTCCCCTTTACTACAAATCCTTCGGGCTATTTCATTTAGATTTCTTCTTCCAGGTCCCCATGTAGGAATGTTATCTTCACATCCATCTGTTCTATCTCCAGATCGAATGTTGCAGCCAGAGACATTAGTACTCTAATGGAAGTTAGTTTTTCAATAGGGGAAAATACTTCACCGAAGTCAACACCCTCAACTTGGGAATAACCTTTCGCTACCAGTTGATCTTTGAAATTCTAGACTTGTCCTGCAACATTCATCTTCTTCTTGAACACCCACTTTCTACCAATGAGATTCCTTCCACTAGGTAACTTGACTAGATCCCATGTCTCATTCTTGTACAAGGATTCCATATCTTCGACCATGGAATCCTTCCAGAGTTTACCCTCTGTGGAGTTGACTGCCTCACCGATCGACTTGGGTTCATCGTCGATGGAAGTTAACACAAATGCATAACAAAAGTCGGGTGAACTGTACCTTTCAACTGGTTTTCTTATTCTTTCTGACCTCATTACCACCATAGTCAGTTTCTCCACCTCTTCCTAAGATTCAGTCGACTCCTCTGAATCATCATCTTCGTTCCTAAGTTCAAACCACAACGTATTGAGATTATTCCCGGTTTGAACAACTTCCTTAGGCTCGAATTTATCTCCGACTTATCTAAAGACCACATCTCGGTTGTACATTGTTTTCCTTGATGTTGAATTTAATGCAGTTGCAAGAGCCATTCTCCCTGGTGGATGGCATAAGACCCTAGTTGTGAATTAGCCCCCCCAGTACAGTCCTGAGGTTCTTGGTATGGGACCAAGCAGTTAGAGCCATGGAAAAAACCCTTCTGAGGGCCCCCAGTAGATGAATGGGGTTCTTGGTCTAGGACCAAGCAGTATAAGTCCCTAGATATGTCTAGGGCCCCTATATGTGTTCTAGGGTACCCATGTCTAAATCATGGGTTGATCCTTGGTCTTGTACCTTGGTGGATAAGACCCCAGATGTGTTATGGGAAACCTGGTCTTTGATCAGGTAGATCTTGGTGTAATACCAAGATGTGTTGGTGTGTGATCCTCTTCCTCTCTTCCAGGATGGTCCACAGAACCTAGGAGAGATTATGAAGATGAGCATGACCACATTGAGGGATGTACCCCATATGTAGTGATGATAAAGTTAATTGGTCACCTTGAGAATTATATGGACATGTGTTGCCACTAAGATAACCTCTCTGCCTCTCCTAAATCCCTTACTTGTTCTTCACCCTTTGGTTTTTGAGTTTGGGTTTGAGTGGGGTTTGTATTTTTGTTTTAGGGCTTAATAAAGAAAATATTAATTAATATTTAAATATAACATATTAAATTAATATTTATATTAATTAATATGTTATTATATTAATTATATTTTTATAAACCTAGCCTTAGCCTAAAACTATAAATATAAACCCTTCCCCCTCACTTTTCCACTCACTCACTATCTTCTCTTCAAGGGTGGCTGATTGATTTGAGGTTCTTCTATAGCCGGGGCCTCCTTCTGACAGATAGTTGTGACCTCCCTTTGACAATAGCTGTGACCTCCTTTGAAAATCCAGTTTTCGGCCTCCTTCATTGCTGTTGATTGTTCTTTGTTTATTGTTGAGTTAAGGGTTCTTCTGCTGCTACCTGAAGCTGATTGAGGGTTGTTGTGTGTTAAGGGTTTCGGTGTGTAGACGATTATGCTGCCACCCTCTCCTCCTGCCAGTCTAGTGCAACCGACCCTCTCCTAAAAGGCTACTGTCCCTCTCTTTTAAGCATGTCTGGAGCCCTTCTAAGCCGCAAACTTCTTACTAGGTAGCTAGGGCTTGAACTTAGACAACATTCCTGATCTGGAGCTTCCAACCTCTTCCTTCTTTGCTGTCGCATCTTTTCCTTATGCAGATTGCTTACTGTATGTGGCTGGAATAAGTGTTTGCTTCCATAATTTTCTGTGTGGGGTTTTGTGGTTTTTGTGTGAGGTTTCTCCTTGGTGGCAATCAGTCCTAGTTTCTCATTGATAAGAGATCTAACCCATTGAGGTTGATCCAAGAATCCTAGACTTATCCGAGCATAACAATAGTGGCCTAACATCTCCCATGTGTGTCAAGCTCTTCTTTATTACACAGAGGTAAATCTTCACGAGGTAAGTTGCTACTTGAGTTTTATTTTCATTTCTTATACTCAGATCTATTGTTTAGGTTCTGATCTATTGATTAGCATGCTCAGAAATATTTCTATGGTTTAGTTGCTTTACTTGCTCATAAATTTATCTACTGTTCAGATCTAAATTGTTTTTCTCACTTATAAATACATCTACAGTTCAGATCTACTTCTACAGTTCAGATATGTTTAGATCTACTTCTACAGTTCAGATCTAATTATTTTGCATACATCTATAGTTCAGATCTATTTGTTTTGCTATCTATAGTTTAGATCTAAGCTTTACTTATTCAGAAACACTTTATGTTTTAGATATATTGTTTTAGACCTTTTAGACATTTATGTTCTGAATTTTATTTAGAACTATTATTCTCTTGCTGATCTAACTAACAGAAAAAATTTAAAGAAAGTATATTTTCTGTTTTCTTTCCCTAATTCTAACATTGGATCAGAAATTAGGGCGTGAAAAGTGCTCAAGGAGTGCAAACTTGAGCCTGCGTAGATCCATTTTATTAGGGTTGTTTTGCAGATCAACAACATCTCTTTTTTACTAAACTGATCTAGATCTCAGCATGGCCTCCTCTTCAGTTAAAGTTGAAGACAGACTTATAGGGGCCTCCAACTTCAATGCTTGGAAATCTAGAATAGTTAACATTCTTGAAGAGAATGAACTAGAAGAGATGATTACTAGGGTAATTGAAGAACCCACTTCAAACACAGCCAGAGAAGCTTACAGGAAGAAACAAACCAAGGCTAAAAGAACCATTTTTTATTCTGTTAAGGACAACATGATGCCCATCATTGGTCATCTAAGGACTGCCAAAGAATGTTTTGATGCTTTGGCAAACCTCTATGAAAAGAAGGCACCAACTCAGAAAATAATATTGAAGAAACAACTACATACTTTGAGGATGGGAAAAAATGAATCAGTTTCTACCTTCTTCTCCAAGATTGCTCAAACCAGAGATCAACTTATTGCAATAGGAGTTGCTGTAGATGATGATGACCTTCTGCAAATTGCAGTTGATGGACTCCCTGAGTCATGGGGATTTTTTCTCGCATCTTTCAATGGAAGAGAAGCCCAACCTAAATTTGACAGATTATGGCATGAATTCTTAGAAGAAGAAGGAAGACTCAAAGCCAGAAATGATCATTCAATTCTAAGAGATCATTCCCTTTCAACAAAAACCAAGAAATGAAAAAAGTTCCCCCAATCTAAATGCAAAGGTAAGAAACCTCAAGGTAAGTTATCTCATCTTAATCCTCATTTATCTAAAGTAAAATGTTTTAACTGTAATAATATAGGACATTATGCAAGAGATTGCACGAACCCTCCCTCTCAGCAGAAAAGAAAAGGAAAGTTCCAAGCCTCAGTTGCTATTGAAGAGGCTAAACCTTAACATGAACCTCAAAGAAGACAAACCAGGGCTGCCACCAAAGACCAAGAACAACAACAAGAATATTATCTCATCTCAGCTCTTTCTGACACCATAACCAAGTTGGAGGAGATTTGGTTAATGGACAATGGTGCTTCTAAACACATAACAGGTTTCAAACAAAATCTTGCAAACTATTGGGACAAGAAATTCAATGTAAAGGTGGAACTGGGTGATGATGGTACTTATGACATAAAAGGTTTTGGATTTGCTTCTTTCCAACTTCAATAAGGCAATATCTTTCATATTGATGAAATTCTTTATGTTCCTGGTTTAAAGAAAAATATAATCTCAGTTGCAGTATTAGAAAGCAAAGGTTACTCAATATCCTTCCCCAAAGCGAAGGCCCTCATGTGGTCCTTAAATGAAGATATGAGAATTGCTATGATTATTGGAACTCGTGAGAGTGGAATTTATAAAATCTCAGGATAGGTTGTTCAAGCACTAACTCATGAGATGGTAAATCCCCATGATCTTTGGCACAAAAGGCTTGGACATATCAACTACAACGCACTTCTAGGTTTGCAAAATATGGTGACGGGTATGCCAGTATTTTATTTTGAGCATGATAGTGTTTGTAGAGGTTGTGCACTCAGAAAGAATACAAAGAAACCCTATCCCCTCAACAATTGAAAATCTAATGGCATTCTAGATCTAATTCATTCTGATCTTTGTGGGCCCATGACTGCTCCATCTATGAATGGTTGTATTTACTATATCATTTTTATTGATGATTGTTCTCGTAAAACTTGGATTTATTTTTTAAAGACTAAAGATGAATCTTTCAGTAGATTTCAAGATTTCAAGAATCTTGTTGAAAATCAAACAGGTAGACACATCCGAGTTTTTAGAATAGACAATGATAAAGAATTTGACTCCTTCAAATATGATGAACTCTGTCGAGCTTCTGGAATTAAGAGGGAGATGACTGTGCCGTATAACCCCCAACATAATGGGGTCGCAGAAAGAAAGAACATAACTATCTGTGAAGCAACTATGGCCATGATGTATGACCAGAACTTACTGTTATCTCTTTGGGCTGAAGCTTCTAGTACTGTAGTCTACATTTAGAACATATGTCCACACAAAGCTCTTGAAGCAAAAACTCCAGAAGAAGTTTTCACCGGAATGAAGCCTTTAGTTGATCACTTGAGAATCTTTGGCAGTCCAGTCTATATTTGCATTCCAAAAGAAAAGAGAACTAAACTAGAGCCCTTTGGAAAAAAAAGGAACCTTTGTGGGATACAATGAAACCTCAAAGGCTTACAAAATATATATCCCAGGTCAAAAATTCTTTGAAGTAAGCAGAAACGTGACCTTTCATGAAGAGGCAACTTTTCGTCGGGCCAGAGAACTTCCATGTGATTCAAGGGAGTAGGAAACTCCACCACTTGATTCTTTAGATTCTCCTCTTCCAGATGAGCAGAGGGAGGAGACCTCAGAACTTCCATTGGATCCCTCAAGGGATACTATTGAGTTTTCAGTGGAGATACCTCCTATTAAAAGGAAACCAGCTTGGTGCTGGGAAATTCTAAAGGAAGCAAAAAAACATTCATCTCCTAAGGGCACCTTCAAAGAAAGCAAGAAACCAGATAAGTACTCTGGTCTCATAGCTAAGTTGAATATTGTAATTGATTCAGAACCTTCCACATTTGAAGAAGCCTCCAAAAATCAAGTGTGGAAAGATTCTATGATAGAAGAATATAATTCAATTTTAAAGAATGATGTATGGGCAGTAGTTCCTAGATCTCGTGGCAAATCGGTGGTAACTTCCAAATGGATTTATAAGATAAAACATGCAACATATGGCAGTATTGAAAAATACAAGGCTAGATTTGTAGCTCGTGGTTTCTCTCAGAAAGAAGGAATTGACTATGATGAGATCTTTGCTCCCGTTGCCAGATATACTTCCATCAAGATTATTATCTCTCTTGCAACAATTTTTGGTTGGAAACTTCACGAGATGGATGTTAAGACTTCTTTTCTTAACGGTGAAGTTGAACAAGAAGTGTATGTCGAACAACTTGAAGGTTTCGTGATCCATGAGAAAGAATCTCATGTGTGAAAACTCAAGAAATCCTTATACGGGTTGAAGCAAGCTCCAAGATCTTGGTATGGTAGAATAGACAACTTTCTACAGAGTCTTGGATTCACCAAGAGCATAGCAGATCCCAATCTTTATATAAAAATTGTACAAAATCATCTAGTTATCTTAGTCTTATATGTGGATGATATGTTCCTCACTGGAGAGGAAAACTTGATAGCTTAGACTAAGAGGGAGATTTCTGTAGAGTTTGAAATGAAAGACTTGGGGCTCATGCATTATTTTTTGGGCTTGGAGGTGTGGCAGAAACCAGGTGAGATCTTTCTCTCACAGAGAAAATATGTAGTTGATGTGCTCCACAGATTTGGCATGATGGACTGTAAGTCCATGACCACACCAATGATCTCTAACTTAAAGAAACTACAATATCAGGTTACAGGTTCAGATCTAGAAGACCCCACCTTATATCGACAGATCATTGGGTCATTGATATACCTCATACATACTAGACCAAACATTTTTTATGCGGTAAATTCCCTCAGTCAGTTCATGTGTAAACCAAAGCATATACATATGGTTGTTGTTAAGTATATTCTAAGATATGTTCGGGGAACTATAGCCTATGGTCTCAGATACACTTTCAGTGGAGGTGTAATGCTTCATGGATTTACAAATTCAGATTGGATGGGCAGTACAGTGGATCAGAAGAGAACTTTTGGATATTGCTTCAGTTTGGGTTCAACGATGATTTCCTGGTCCAACAGGAAACATGGATCCATAGCCCAGAGCACTATAGAAGCATAATACATTGCTGCAAGTGCTGCTAGCAGAGAAGCAATGTGGCTTAAGAAGCTACTTTTAGACTTGTTCAGTGCAGCGCTAGAACCCACAGTCATTCACTGTGACAACCAAAGCTATATAAATCTCTCTGAGAATCCAATGTTTCACGACAGGTCGAAGCACATTGATATGAGATATCACTATGTCCGGGACATGTTGCAGAAGAACATTCTCAATATTCAGTATGTTTCGACGACAAAACATACGACAAATATTTTGACCAAACCACTGTCCTTGACAAAGTTTGTGTACTTTTGTGACAAGCTTGATGTTGTTGAGAATGCCTCTCTTATTGAGAGGGAGTGTTGAATTTAATGCAGTTGCAAGAGCCATTCTCCTTGGAGGATGGCATAAGACCCTAGTTGTGAACTAGGGCCTAGTACAGTCCTGGGGTTCTTGGTTTGGGACCAAGCAGTTAGAGCCATGACAAAGACCCTTCTGAGGGCCCCCAATAGATGACTGGGGTTCTTGGTTTGGGACCAAGCAGTGTAAGTCCCTAGATATGTCTAGGGCGCCTAGATGTGTTATAGGGTACCCATGTCTAAAGCATGGGTTGATCCTTGGTCTTGTACCTTGGTGGATAAGACCCCAAATGTGTTTTGGGGCAATTTGGTCTTTGATCAGGTAGATCTTGGTGTAATACCAAGATGTGTTGGTGCGTGTTCCTCTTCGTCTCTTCCAGGATGGTCCACATGACCTAGGAGAGATTATGAAGATGAGCATGACCACATTGAGGGATGTACCACATATATAGTGATGATAAAGTTAATTGGTCACCTAGAGAATTATATGGACATGTGTTTCCACTAAGAAAACCTCTTTGCATCTCCTAAACCCCTTACTTGTTCTTCACCCTTTGGTTTTTGAGTTTGGGTTTGAGTGGGGTTTGTATTTTTGTTTTAGGGCTTANGAGTTTGGGTTTGAGTGGGGTTTGTATTTTTCTTTTAGGGCTTAATAAAGAAAATATTAATTAATATTTAAATATAACATATTAAATTAATATTTATATTAATTAATATGTTATTATATTAATTATATTTTTATAAGCCTATCCCTATACTAAAACTATAAATATAAACCCTTCCCCCTCACTTTTCCACTCACTCACTATCTTCTCTTCAAGGGTGGCAGATTGCTCTGAGGTTCTTCTATAGTTGTGGCCTCCTTCTAACAGATAGTTGCAGCCTCCCTTTGACAGTAGTTGCAGCCTCCTTTGACAATCCATTTTTCGACCTCCATCATTGCTGTTGCCTGTTCTTTGTTTATTGCTGAGTTAAGGGTTCTTCTACTGCTACTTGAAGCTGATTGAGGGTTGCTGTGTGTTAAGGGTTTATGTGTGTAGAGGGTTATGCTACCACCCTCTCCTCCTTCCAGTCTAGTGCAACCAACCCTCTCCTAAGAGGCTGTCATCCCTCTGTTTTAAGCAGATCTGGAGCCCTTCTAGGCCATGACCTTCTTCCTGGGTAGCTAGAGATTGAACTTAGACAATTGTATTGATTTGGAGCTTCCAACCTCTTCCTTCTTTGCTTTCACATATTTTCCTTATGAAAATTGATTACTGTATGTGGCTGGAATAAGGGTTTGCTTCCATAATTTTCTGTGTGAGGTTTTGTGGTTTCTGTGTGAGGTTTCTCCTTGGTGGAAAGCAATCCTACTTTCTCATTGATAAGAGATCTAACCCATTGAGGTTGATCCATTACTCCTAGACTTATCTGAGCATAAAAACAATGGCCTAACATCTCCCATGTGTGTCAAGCTCTTTTTTATTACACAAAGGTAAATCTTCAAGAGGCAAGTTGCTACTTTAGTTTTATTTTCATTGCTTATACTCAGATCTATTGTTTAGGTTCCGATCTATTAATTAGCATGCTCAGAAATATTTCTATGGTTCAGTTTCTTTACTTGCTCATAAATTTATCTACTGTTCAGATTTAAATTGTTTTGCTCACTCATAAATACATCTACAGTTCAGATCTATTCATATCTACTTCTATAGTTCATATCTAATTGTTTTGCATACATCTACAATTCAGATCTATTTGTTTTGCTATCTATAGTTTAAATCTAAGATTTACTTATTCAGAAACATTTAATGTTTCAGATCTACCATTTTATACCTTTTAGACATTTCTGTTCTGAGTTTTATTTAGACCTATTATGCTCTTGCTGATCTAACTAACAAATTTTTTTTAAAGAAAGTATATTTTCTGTTTTCTTTCCCTAATTCTAACACTTGATGCAAGATCCTAGAGCTTATATCCTTTCATCCCTTCTTTATATCCAATGAAAATACATTTGACTTCCTTCTTGTCCAACTCGCTCCTCTTTTCCTTGGGAACATGCATAAATGCATCACAT
>JASDQU010736414.1:110581-123648 GCA_032191745.1 Picea mariana | reverse complement strand
ATGTTTTGTGCTCAAGACCATTACCTGTAATACCTCCCTAGCTAGGAGGGAGTGTTAATATTATGGTAGCTGCAGGAGGTATTTACCTCCACGTGTAAACCTGACAAGGATAGTATAATCCAGAAAGCAAGAAGAAACCCTAATGAGTTGGATAATAACCCTAGAAGGCTTGTCGATTCAAAAAGATAATTTATATTAGGTTATTAGCCTCCAAGAGAAGAAGTTGGCCATAAATAATAATATATACTGAACAAACAGATACCCAGAATGAGAAGTCGGCCCAGGCAGTCAGCTAGAATTAGTATAAATATAGGCGGCCATTTCTCATTCTGGCAGACAGTCTTAGAATTGCAGAGCAACACTTGTGCGCACTGCAGATGCCCAGTTTCTGTGCAGGTTTGGAGGAGAGATGCCATTGCAGCTAGCAGTTACGCTTGGACTATCTCTTGGATAGGGTTTGGACTATCTGATAAGCTCTTTGTGATGCACTATCCTTGGGGAAAGGTGTGCTACCCTTTGTTTGGCTATCTAGCCTAGGTTTTGATTCTGGAGTGATTCTCTGTCAAGGTTAAGGTGCTCGGAGGGTGGCTTCAGCCTATGGTTGGGTGACAAGGGTATTTTCAATGGTAAAACAAGCACACATCTTTCATATTCTAACATTGACGGTTGTAGGAGGTTGGATTTTTAAAATTTCGGTAGACCAAATGGTGGTGTATTGTGGAAATTTTTGTGGCTATATGAACAATTCTCACAGAATTGCAGATGTGACAACATACATAATTGTACAACTAGGATGACAATGACTTGTACGATGGTTACAAAATCAGAAGGTACGGTCAGTTCCTAGAAAAGGTATGACAACGATCATATGGTTTACTGTGTCTGTATGGCTGCACCAATTGGTGATTGGTAGATTTGATTTTACGCTGGAGGCAATACTACCAAGCACATATCTGAAATTTTAAAGGCGGTTGACAATTGTACGGTTTGCAAGTTTTAAATCGATGATGTACGAATTAATTAAAATTGTATGGATTGCAATCAATTTAACTGCATGGAGGAATTGTGGCAGATGGATGATGTTAATAATAGAGGTGGTCCAAAATATCTATCAATTTCTCTTCTAGACAACGATTCATAATCAATTTCTTAACTGACCAGTGAATTATTTGACGACTGTATTTTTTTTCTTTCAACGAAATTGCTGAAATCCAATCGTAGCGACTTTCATGACTAATGCGTCTAGATTTGTGGTAATTTGGTGGATTTCTTACGTAGTTCTAACCAAATTTATCAATTATTTCTTCTTGTAGCAGCGAGCTATTTTTTTCTTCAATGGAATTGATTTTTTTAAATGGCTGCAGACTGGTTGGTGGTCAAGGACTAGATCAAAGAAACTTTGAGAAATGGAGGTTGGACAAAAGCCAAATTAGCTAATGGATAGGATCAGGAAAACGAGGTTCTGATACTAATGTGGCAAACAAACTTGTTTGAAAACTACAATAACATTCGATTTAAGTAGGATAAAATAAATAAATCCATAAGGATAAATAACATGTTAAATAATGTATGGATATAAAATATATGGCGTATGAGATGTTACAAATGAGGAATGAGGACTGTATATATACTCATGTAGGGGTGCCCTTTCATAAGAATTCTAAATCATTCTTAATGACATAAACATTCCCCTCCACGGAGCAATCCAGTTGCTAAGGGCACTAAAAAAATGCATAAATTACTTCCTTATTGAAATTTAATTATTGTATATTCCATATGATTGATTAAATATATTATATATATTTAAGGCTAGGTCTAGGTTGTCAGCATAAAGCGATTCACAAGAACACAGATGCATTCTATGAGAAGCTCATATAGGACCATCTTTCCTAGAAAGACATGTGAGAAACCTGGGATTTCATCGATGTTTTACTTGCATTGTCTGAACATAATGGTGTAGAGGTCAATATTAGACAAAATAACACAAAATCCACCCTTATAAATATGTACCATTGTCATGATTCTTTACATAGGGCATGAAGGAAGCACATGTTTTATCTCTCTAACAATGAAAGAAGCATATATATGGTTGGACCTTTTTCCAATTGATCATGTTTGCATTCTTACTTAAGAAACTAGTTTTCCCTTCTTCATATTTAATTTTTTCTTCTAACACCCAACAAGTATGTCACAACTAAGGTATGGGTTATTTAGAGGTTGATTCTATGAATTTAATGCTCAAGGATGTGTCTATTTTAAAAACTTTTCAAGGATGTGTCTATTTCAAAAACTTTAGAGGTCATCCTCATAGGAGTCATGATAGGCATATTTCTTCCCCTAACATGAAGAAAGTCCAATATCAACCTGTGAAGTACTGTGATTTCTTAAGTATTTTAATGATAACGAATATATATTTGATGTTTTATAGATCAGAATGGCCTCTCAAGCACATTTTTCTAAACACATTAGAATTCACAACAAAACACTCATGTAGATCACTCAATGTCTAGATGCACTTTAGTATTTGATTAAAGTAGTTTATGCAGTGATGATGGCCCCTTTGGCCTTAGTGTTTGAATCTAGGATCTAATACCATATGTAGCACTTGTCCACAAGATGCTATGCAATAATATTTACTAACTTAAATTGCTATGCTTTAAGAGCTTTGTTTTGAACATAATTTGTTGCATACACCATAACCATAACTATTTTACACTTTTCAAATGATAATTTTAAGTTTAAAACAATATTTTTTCTAGGATGAGTTTAAGTAAGAAGTTGGTAGCATCATATGTTCACCTTAATACTTAAACATTTAAATAGAAACATAACAAAATACTAAGGAAAATACCTCCTCTTTGATTTGAATCTGATCAATAGTAGTGTAGTCCAACTAGTAGTAGGAAGATGTCATCAAAGTCTCGTTTCACCACTTGCATATAGTATACCAAAATTATTCTTCCAACCAACGAGGATCATATCCAACTTCCTAGTTGCAATAAAACTTTGTGTTTCTTGGCCATCTGTGCCTATGAATCCAAGAACAATAAAGAAAAATATGCTCCAATTTATTTATCATAGTGAAATATTATTTCCAAGAATTATCCAATCTCTCAACAAGCTTGTTGACGTTTGAATATGTTAATATCGAAACAACAACCTCAAGAGGATACAAATCTCCCTACGATTTATAGAGGTGGTACTCCTCTTTGGATAAAGTTACATCTTGAATATCTTGAATTAGGGAGAATGCTAGACAACAAACCCTAAATATTTATTGCTTTGATTTTTGCATGGAATGGTTCTTGATAACCATGTCCGATCTTTATGTGCAACAAATATATTCTCAACAATAAAAAGATTGAAGTAAGGCTTCAATATCAGAATATATCCATGCTCAACATCATATCTACAACCATTAAAATCACATACAAATAGCGGACAATCCATATCTTCTCAAAATAAAAATGAGAGAATAGTTTTGATCATATCAAAGAACTTTAAAAGAATTTTGCATTTAATGGTGAAATAATTTGATAGACAAACTCCAAAAGTCTCACACATAAATCCCAAGATCTGAGAAGTCAATAGAGAAATGCCCCAAAATAGTTCTTTGTAGAGTTTTATTCATGAAAGATATTCAACAATACATAAAATCTATTTAGCAGTAACATACATGTCTATAAATACTCCATGATGATATAAGAAAAGTCTTGGAAGATTACAATAAAAACACTCAAGAAATCAACCTTATGTTTAGTTAAGAAATATGAACAAAAAGACTTGAGAAAATGGTGTAGAAGAAGAAGAATGGAGAAGAAGGAGATCTTTGTTTGCTGATCAAAATATTGGTTACATTTGATCGCTGGACCCTTGTGCTAGAATCTTCTGCTCTAATAATAAAACCTTCTCTCTTTGTCTCTAACCTCTTTTGATGAATCCCTTTTTTGTTTTTTAAAACTGGTTCTTCTAACTTCTCGAGTAGTTATGGATTTTTATTTCTTGGAAAAATCACTTTAATTAATGCCCCAATAAATTCCCTTTAATTAATTTACATCATTGACATCCACATCTTGAAGTGGGCCTTTTTCATCTTTCATAATATCTTTTTAAATAAACTTTTATTTTTGAAAATTTTCATTAACTTCCTTTTAAAAGAGAGGATTGTAATTTAAATTTATGGACAAGATATTTAACTTTTCAGCCATGGAAATAAATTTAGATGTGATATTCATCGTCTTATATTTCCAACGAGTCCTCCTAAGCACAATTTTGATTCCTTGATCTTAATATACGATCTTGTGAAGTCGAGGTATCAAACAGATTTATTAGTGCACCATAAAATTATTACTGATTGTTCTTTCCATTTCTGAGAAAACTATGGTCAATTTCAATCCTTGAAACATATTTCACCATCTTGTTTCTCGAATTACCTTTCCAACGAGGTAAAGTTTGTCCAAATTTGACTCTCAGATCTCAATATATGACCTCTGGAACATCAAGGCTCAACAACCGTCGATCGGTTTTCTTGGGGCAATCTGGGCCCTTGATTTCAATTTCGTCATTTTCTTTAAAAATTGACTTTTCTTCATAAAATGAATATCACACATGAACATGAGTTTTTGGAAATTTAATGTATATAATTAAAAGTGTATTATGCTTTACTTGTGAATCATGAAGAAATTGTAGAGACTAGGAGATTCGTCCCCTTAGAAAATTAGTTAAATAATTAAATATTTTGACTGCCTAGTCATCCTCCACCTATACCTAGTCAACATCTAGTGGCGATGAGTAAATGATGAGTCAACTTACACATCATCACCACATGTCATGATATTATTCGCTGCCATGTGTCATCTTCGAATTGGTTAATAGAGTTTCCATGTGATGAATGGTTGGCCGCCAAGTGGAAATATTTCATTGGTTAAGGATATAATGTAAGAAAATTTGATTAAGTGAGTGAAAAAGTGGACGAGAGGTGAAGGGAGGAAGGTGGATATGGAGGAGTATGGTCGGTTCACAAGTCGGTGGAGGTGAGGGAGGGGAATGGGTTGAACCTACCATGAGTGAACCCATGTTGATAATGATGAAGGAAAGAAGGGAGTGGAGAGATAAGGAGGGAGGAGAGAGAGGCAGGATCAAAGGTGACGGGGGTGTGAAATATGAACTTGTGGAGGTATGAAACTGATAAAGGAGAGATAAGGAGGGGTGACAGAAGGTAAGAGAATATGAAAATGTAAAATAAACTAAGTGTTAGGAGGATAAGAGAGGAGAAGGAAGTTATGAGAAGAGAAGGATTTTTCAACAAAAAATCTAAGCATGGAGAATGTAAGAGAGGGGAAATGGGAGAGTGAATAATTTTGAAAATATTCTAAGTATGAAGAAGAGAGGAGATGTGGTATAGGAGAGGAGATTCAAGAAAAATTCTAAGTGTGGGAAGAGGGGAAGCGTAATAGAAATAAACAAAGTGTGGAATGATGTGTACCAAGAGATAATCCAAGAAATGAATGGTTTCAAGAGATGAACATGGTTATGAAAAGTTAGATATGGTTCCAAGAATTCTTAATTCCAAGAAAAATTAGCTTTTCCGCATATTGAAGAAGCATTTGTTTTTTTTTTTGTTTGACTGAAACCTAGATATATTGAGCATACAAAATCATATTTTGAATCCAAAAAATGCGTGAAGAAGCTATAATTGAGGTATATGCAATGAACTTATAATCATTCAAAAAATTTCTTTCTTCTAATATCAATTTGTTTTTAATTCCAGGAGCGGGAAAATATAGATGACCAATTTTTGATCAACAAAGCTCTAACCTCTCAACCTCTTTTTCTCTCCCTCAACACAACCTCCTCCTCCTCTCTATTTATCAAGTTTCCATACACACACCATCAAAATATTCTCAAACACCCTCATTAATAACCATCGAACCCCCCTTCTAGATGTTAAAGTTAATTAAAATAAAATACTAAATGAATTACATAAAATAACAATAAAATATAATACAAAGTTTTTCTTCTCATGCTAGGTTATAAATGCAACTTGACAATTTCTCCCAAGATTTATGACAATCTACCATACTCATTTAATTCATCATACCAACCAATAGTCAAATCAATGAAAGCATTTAATACTACTATATATTTATGTATGTAATATAATTTCCATAATCATTAAGCCATTAATTAAATAGTTAATAACCTACTTTAATAGTTAATACATCAAGTGATTGTATTAATGTACACATAGATAGAATACACATAGCTTTCACATGTACTGGCGATGAACAATCACTGCCTCTAATGCATAGTTCCTGTATGTTCACAACAACACATGCATGATGGTAAATCAAGTAAATGCAACATACGACAATCTTAACTAACAAAATTATGATAATTCATCAATCATTGATCATCACATGAAAGTATCAAAAGTGCATCAAAAGAAGTGTTCTAAATAGGTAGGAACCAAATAAGTAAACACGGATGGCACATATAATCTCCAAGTAGTTTTCTTAACTAGATTCAAATGATCCATTCTCCAAGTTAACATACTTCCATCTTTCACATCCTATCATTTCCTTTGTCGGACTATGTTGGAGCATTAAATACATTGACCTAACCCCAAATAGAACTTGTAAGAAAAAGTGTAAACTATCTCAACCAAGATTTCCTAGTAGGTAACTGGTAGTAGTCATTACATGTCTAGGGGAGCGTGGCTTCACATAAACCTCCCATAACTCTAGGTTTCAGAGGATAAACGATGGGAAATACCTACACCCCTCCTGATAAAACTAGGGTAAATATGATACTCGGTAGGTAATACCTCCACCCTTCCTGATAAAACTATGGTCAAAACCCTATATTGAGCCATATTATGTTACTATTGTTCTTAGAGTCGTGCCATTAAATAACCGCTCTAGGCAAGCTGTGCATACTATCAAAACCACACTTACCACATATCATAGCAATATTTGAAATCATACATGAAATAATAAGTAAAAATTGTAATATACATTATCTTCCTAATGTCTACGACATGTAGGTTACCTCAACACTACAATCATTTGGCTATTACATAGCTTGTCAACTTGTAGGTTAGATTACCTGTAGTACCCTAGTTTTGAGTCCTTATATTAAATAATGTATTTTGTTAATTTATGAAAGATAGAAGTGCCCAAACAATTAAAAGAGGTCAACGTGCCTAAGAAATGTAATGTTTTGATCATTATTAATAATAAAACACATTGCTCGCTACTTGATAGACAAGGACAAGAGTTATAGGGGGATATGATTCCACAAGAGAGAGGGCTTAGGGGGCTAAGGATTTTTATTATATTTTATTTACCCATAATTGTTTTAATTGAGAGAAATGGTTACATGAACTTATTGGGGAAGGCCACGTGGTTCTTGAATCCCAAATAATTATATAAACTTATCTTTAAGTTGTTGGGGGGTTTCACACTCTTCATTATGTTCTCTCTCTCCATTCACTCTTTCACCTGTTCCTCATTCGTCATTCATTTTGATCTTGGCTTGGAAAATAAAAACGAATTGTTGGAGAGGATCCATTGTTTTGTTGGCTGTGGTGATTGCTGGTTTATTTTAGCCATGAATTAATGCCTGCATGTCTGAGATGAATTGACATGTGTTAAGTTTTTCTCACAATTGTGAATCCTGAGAGTCCCATCATGGAGATTCTTTACCACATTCATTAGATCTATGGAAGGATGTGGACAACCTGAGGGACTCTGTGGAAGAGATGGGGGTCCATTCTCTTGGGTTATGTAGGCTGGAGAGAAGAGAGTTGGTGTACTTTGGATTCCTATGCTTTGAAAAACCTGTGAGAGCTTGAGTACTAACTTGTTTCAGAAGCTAAGTGACACACTGGAACCGTGCTTGTGGATTCATAGCCTTGTCTTGGGTCTGACATTGTTGTTGAGACTTGGAACAACAATGTATACGGTTGGGTGAAACGTCCTTGGTCTACAGCCAGTTGGTGAATCATTTTTTTAAAGATAAGTGCTCTCTGTCATGTGTTTCTATGCTTGTATATTTTTATTTCCGTTGTGTATTAATGATTATCTCCAAGATTCATTTTTATAATATGCATGATTGCTGGTTGTTACTGTGTATGGATTATATTCATTTCTTTTATGTTGTAGCATGAATCTTGATCTCTGCATGTGAATCTTTCATGCTTCTTTATTAATTAAAATTTATTAGAGTTCAAAATAAGATCATAAGTGAGTTTTTGGATTAGCGTGCCAGACCCGTGTGTGGCTGGGTACATTACAGATTTGTATCAGAGCTTTTGGATCAACACTTGACTGGTATGGGCCAAAACTTTTGCAAATTTGTCAAATTCGCCGTTTCATATTTGTCTGTTATGAATTTGGTGTAAAAACGGAAAAGAACATAAGTGAAACCCCCAAATTATGAGCAAATTTTGAGTTTTAGTGTTTAGAGTAGTCAAATAAGTGATTTATGGAATCTATCTACAATTGTAGAGTTGAATTTGGATTTGGAGTTCAAATTCCTGTGTGTTCATGGTGACTATGAAGTTTCATGGATCGACGACCCAGATTAATTCAACCTGGAGAACCAACAGTCGAGATTGAGTCACATAGGATCAGAGTAAATCATTCCCAAAGGGATTTTGGGAAGGAAGTGTTAGAAAAGACTTGGAGTCGGGCATGAGGTTAAGTCTAAAGGGAGGAATCTGATGACACGAGCTCAAAATAACAAGATTCGTCAGACCAATTGGGGCCATTCTCAATTGTCAGATCTTGTAGAGATGTTCTTTCGAAAAAATCTTTTCGGAAGATCTCGTTAAGAAGAGTTCCAATGTTATCGAAAGGGAGTATTTTTCGATACGCTCTTTCAGAGCAGTGAAACTTCCCCAATATTTTGAACTCTGAATGAAAAGTTCTGATAGTATCAAAATGGAATATTCTTTGATACCCTCTTTTTAGAGCAGTGAAAATTCCCCAATATTATGAAATTCGAATGAAAAGTTTCGACGGTATCGAGAATGGAATATTCTTTGATACCCTCTTTTCGGAGTAGTGAAACTTCTCCAATCTTCTGAATTCTGAATGATAAGTTTTGACGGTATCGAGAAGGGAATAGTCTTCGATACCCTCTTTTCGAAGTCCTATTTGTAAATTCTAACCTTGTACAATATCTACTGCAAATATATATTCAGAAAAAGAACAGAAAAGATACAATGGAAAATACAAACATTACACATAGATTTTTCCCCTGGAAAACCCAAACCGGGAAAATCAACATATTCTATATTCATTCATTGTGTTACAATGTTTACAATACAAAATATATATAGGAGCTAGCAACATCGAAAACCCTAACCCAATGACCTGGATTATTCCAAAACGCTAATTCCTTAACCGAAAATAAAAAACCATCGGCAAAGAAACCATGTGCTGAAAAACCACCTAAATATAATGCGGTCCTGAAAAATGCAGTCCCGATGAAGATTTTTTTTTGGGGGCGCTACTCTCGAACCCACGCGCAGGGGGCTTCGCCCCCCTGCACCCCCTAAGGGGGCCTAGAGGCCCCCCTCTAACCCCCCTGTGCACCTGACGCATACACTCAGTCACTACTACTTGTGCAAATAATATAACACATACCCAACATTCTCCCACTTGTTGTTTTCTTTGCATACATGGGGTTATAGGGTTACATAGTCAACAATATAGGGCAAAAATGCCCATGGATCCTCTACACCAAGAGAACTTATCAGTGCTCACATATTTTGTTAATGAGTCTACAACATTCTTCAAAGTGTCCGCCTTCATCAGTGATACTTTCTTTTCTTCAATCATGTCTCTCAAAAAGTGATATTGAACATCAATGTGCTTTGTCTTTGAATGATAAGCAGGCTTTTTTGCCAGAAAAATTGCACTCTGACTGTCACACTCTATCCTTACAACTTGTTGTACCAACCCAATACTTGAACATAATATTTGTAACCATACTGCTTCCTTACTTGCATGAGTGGCTTCCATGTATTCAACTTATGTAGTTGAAAGTGCCACTACAACCTGTCTTTTGCTCATCCAACTTATTGCTCCTCCAAACAGGTTAAACACATACCCGCTTGTAGATCTGCTACGATCCAAATCTCCAGCCCAGTCTGCATCCATAAAGCCATGTATATCCACCACTTTGTCCAATCCCGGTCTTCCTTCTTAGCATAGCAGTGCCACACAAATACCTGAAAACCCTTTTTACTGTTGTCCAATGCTCCTTCCTTGGTTTTGACATATGCCTACTAAAAACTCCCACTGCATGTGCAATGTCCAGTCTAGTATATACCATTGCATACATCAATCTACCAACTACACTCGCATATGGAACATGAGACATGTCCTCCTCTTATTCATGTGTCTTGGGACACTGATTTGCAAATAACTTTACACCAACATGAATAGGAACCTTGACCATTTTACATTCCTGCATATTAAACCTTTGCAATATTGTCTCGAAATATTTTCTCTGATTTAACCAGAGTTTCCTCCTTTTCTGATCTCTTTTAATTTCCATGCCCAAAATGAAATTTGAAGCACCGAGATCCTTCATGTCAAATTTAGAGGACAACTGAGTTTTCACATCCTGGATAATCTCCTTGTTGTTTCCTATCAACAACATGTCATCCACATATAAGACCAAATAAATCAAATGATCACCAATTAACTTAAAATACACACAATGATCTTCTTTGCTTCTTGTGAAGCCATGTCCCAACATATAAGTATCAAATTTTTGATACCACATTCTTGGTGATTGTTTTAAACCATACATGGACTTTTTCATCTTGCATACCAACTCTTTCTTTCCCTTCACAACATAACCTTCTGGTTGCTTCATATAGATTTATTCTTCCAGATCCCCATGTAGGAATGCTGTCTTCACATCCATTTGTTCTATTTAAAAATCAAATGCAGCAACAATAGATAACATAAATCTTATGGAGGTTAACTTGGCAACAGAAGAAAAAATCTCACCAAAATCAATTCCCTCAACTTGGGAATAACCCTTTGCTACTAGCCGAGCTTGGTATTTCTCCACTTTTCCTTTTGCATTCAACTTATTTTTAAATACCCATTTTCTACCAATGGGATTTATTCCAGTTGGAAACTCCACTAGATCCCAAGCCTCATTCTTATCCAAATATGCCATTTCTTCGTCCATGGCCCTTTTCCAGAGATTTCCATCCTTTGAATCCACTGCCTCCCTGACAGTTCTAGGATCATGATCAGTAATAGACAAAGCAAAATTTGAACATAAATCATATGGACTATACCTTTCCGGTAGCCTTCTTTCTTGATCCGATCTCCTCAATACTGGAGTATGAGGATCTTCTTCTTCTAATTCATGTTCTTATGTAGAGTCTGATTCATCATCCTTTAAATCAAACTCTATATTCTTTGGTTCTTCCTTACTTGGTAGGGCTTCATGTTTAACAACATCCTTCATTTCTCTAAATACCACATCTCGGCTATATACTACCTTCTTAGTTGATGGGTTCCAAAGATTATAACCTTTGAGACCATATTTATATCCAATAAAGATACACTTTTCAACCTTCTTATCCATCTTACTCCTATTTTCCTTTGGAACATGAACATATGCATTGCAGCCAAAAACCTTGAGATGTGTGAGAGAAGGTTCCTTACCAGTCCATACCTCTTGTGGAGTCTTGTCATCCAATGCTGATGATGGTGATCTGTTGACCAGGTAACATGTAGTACCCACTGCCTCTGCCCATAATTCTTTCCCTAACTTGACACCACTGAGCATGCACCTTGATTTTTCCATCAACGTCCTGTTCATCCTTTTTGCAACTCCATTCTGCTGAGTCATATATAGAGTAGTCTTCTGCCTTGCTATACCGCACTTCTTACAGAATTCTTCAAATTCATTTCCGTAGAACTCTCCACCATTATTTGTCCTCAACACCTTAATTATTTTCTTTGTTTGATTCTCAACAAGAGCCTTAAACTCTCTAAACCTGTCAAAGACTTCATATTTATTCCTGAGGAAATATATCCAAGTCTTCCTTGAGAAGTCATCTATAAATGAGACATAGTACATAGATTTTCCTAATGATGGGATCGACACATGTCCAAAAACATCACTGTGAACTAGCTGTAAAATTCCTTGTGCCCTCATTCCACCAGAGGGGAATCTTACCTGATTCTGTTTCCCATATAGACAATGTTCACATAAATCAAAATCTAGAGATCATTTAGACATAACTTCAACCATAACTTTACCGTGTAGTAGTCGAAGACCCTTCTCTCCAATATGCCCCAGTCTTTGATGCCACAACATAACCTTTTCTCTAGAGACTGTAGGAGTTATTTTTTCTTCAACTCCAATATCAGGAACTGTGGAACTATTACACCCATGAATAATAATGCTTCCTTGCATCTTATACAGAGTTCCAAACCAAACTCCCCTCAGCAACACCATTTCTCCTCGAACCATCCTATAGGTTTCCTTTTCAAATATTGTTTTTACCCCTGCATCTTCCATTTTGCTTACAAAAATCAAATTTCTGGCCAAACCTGGGATGTGCAGAACACCATTCAGTGTTCTAATCCTTCCATCCATGAGCCTCAACTTGACCCTTCCTCTTCCTATGATTCTGGTTGTCGAATCATTACCTAAGAAAACATTACGTCCATCATACCTTTCATATTCGCAGAACCACTCCCTGTGGGGAGTCATATGAAAGGATGCACCAGAGTCAACCAACCATGATTCATGATTTGCATGTGTGCTTGAAGAGACCAAGTACACATACCCTCCTTCTTCTTTGGAGGCCTTTTCTTCCGTAGAAGAAGATTCTTTAGATCCCTTCTTTTTCTCAACTTTGGATCTACACTACTTCTTGTAGTGCCCTTCTTTTCCACATCTCCAACATACCCTTACAAAATTTCCAGGAGATTTAGATCTACCCTTAGACTTATATCTCCCACTTGAGAAATTAGATATTTTTCTTTCCTGGGAACGTCCTCTTGCAAATAATGCGTCTG
>JASDQU010736414.1:74145-87940 GCA_032191745.1 Picea mariana | reverse complement strand
TGGCCCAGATGATTCAGTTTATATCATGAAATTGTTTCTGTGCAGGTTGGTATCAGATGATTGTTATGAAGACTATATGACAGTAGATGTATACTACTGTGGTGGATGTGTTCCACTGTTCATGACTATACATTGCTGATAAAGTATTTGTGTGTTACTTGGTGTGGTAGTGTACCATTGGATTGTAGTTATGTACTACTATGGATAGACACAATTGTGTTCTATTTTGTTCTGATTGCCTTGAAGACTATCAACAATTTATTGGAAGTAATTATTAGCCAGATGAATGATGAACAAATATTTTCCAGACAGAAAATGGTTCAGAACATTTACTCTTCTAGATTAGAAGAATGGCTCTTGTATCACTCTATGGAGTGAGCATCATGTTTGATTACTCAGATAGAGTATGGTTTCGAGAGATGATGCAGCTGATGATGATGATAGTGATGGTGCTCATGATCTAGTCTATATAACTATGTTGATGCTACCGAGTGAATGGTATGTTTTGTGCTCAAGACCATTACCTGTAATACCTCCCTAGCTAGGAGGGAGTGTTAATATTATGGTAGCTGCGGGAGGTATTTACCTCCACGTGTAAACCTGACAAGGATAGAATAACCCGGAAAGCAAGAAGAAACCCTAATGAGTTGGATAATAACCCTAGAAGACTTGTCGGTTCAAAAAGATAATTTATATTAGGTTATTAGCCTCCAAGAGAAGAAGTTGGCCATAAATAATAATATATACTGAACAGACAGATACCCAGAATGAGAAGTTGGCCCAGGCAGTCAGCTAGAATTAGTATAAATATAGGAGGCCAGTTCTCATTCTGGCAGACAGTCTTAGAATTGCAGAGCAACACTTGTGTGCACAACAGTTGCCCAGTTTCTGTGCAGGTTTGGAGGAGAGCTGTTGTTGCAACTAGCATTTACGCTTGGACTATCTCTTGGATAGGGTTTGGACTATCTGATAAGCTCTTTGTGATGCACTATCCTTGGGGAAAGGTGTGCTACCCTTTGTTTGGCTATCTATCCTAGGTTTTGATTCTGGAGTGATTCTCTGTCAAGGTTAAGGTGCTCAGAGGGTGATTTCGGCCTATGGTTGGGTGACAAGGATATTGTCAATGGTAAAACAAGCACACATATTTCATATTCTAACAGTGACGGTTGTAGGAGGTTGGATTTTTTAAATTTCTGTAGACCAAATGGTGGTGTATTGTGAAAATTTTTGTGGCTATACGAACAATTCTCACAGAATTGCGGATGTGACAACATACATAATTGCACAACTAGGATGACGATGACTTGTACGACGGTTACAAAATCAGAAGGTACGATCAGTTCATAGAAAAGGTATGACAACGATCATATGGTTTACTGTGTCTGTATGGCTGCACCAATTGGTGATTGGTAGATTTGATTTTATGCTGGAGGCAATACTACCAAGCACATATCTGAAATTTTAAAGGCGGTTGACAATTGTACGGTTTGCAAGTTTTAAATCGATGATGTACGAATTAATTAAAATTGTATGGACTGCAATCAATTTAACTGCATGGAGGCATTGTGGCAGATGGATGATGTTAATAATAGAGGTAGTCCAAAATATCTATCAATTTCTCTTCTAGACAACGATTCATAATCAATTTATTAACCGACTAGTGAATTATTTGACGACTATATTTTGTTTCCTTCAACGAAATTTCTGAAATGCAATTGTAGCGACTTTCACGACTGATGCATCTAGATTTGTGGTAATTTGGTGGATTTCTTACATAGTTCTAACCAATTTATCAATTATTTCTTCTTGTAGCAGCGAGCTATTTTTTTCTTCAATGGAATTGATTTTGTTAAATGGTTGCAGACTGGTTGGTGGTCAAGGACCAGATCAAAGAAACTTTGAGAAATGGAGGTTGGACAAAAGCCAAATTAGCTAATGGCTAGGATTAGGAAAACGAGGCTTTGATACTAATGTGGCAAACAAACTTGTTTGAAAACTACAATAATATTCGATTTAAGTAGGATAAAATAAATAAATCCATAAGGATAAATAATATGTTAAATAATGTATGGATATAAAATATATGGCGTATGAGATGTTACAAATGAGAAATGAGGACTGTATATATACTCATGTAAGGGTGCCCTTTCATAAGAGACATGACCTTTCATAAGAATTCTAAATCATTCTTAATGACATAAACATTCCCCTCCACGGAGCAATCCAGTTGCTAAGGACACTAAAAAAAATGCATAAATTACTTCCTTATCGAAATTTAATTATTGTATGTTCCATATGATTGATTAAATATATTAAATATATATATTTTTATAACTTCTAGGCATACATATTGCTTTAATGAATTTCATTTTATCTATATACAAAATAAATGAATAAATTGAATTTTAAATTTGGTAAGCTATTGTAACAAGTCAAGTTTCAATACCAAATTGAATTTATTGATATAAATTGATTGTAAAATCTAATTCATCAATTTATTATATTTCTTAAAATCAACAATTTAAATGTACCTTTCTATTATTTTTTAATCAAAATATTAAACAATAATCGTATTAATAAACTTTGTGTAAGTTATCAAACAATAAATTAATAGTTTTGAATAACAAATGATGGTTTCATTGATAGATTTTGTTTTGCGTTGTTTAATTCTTCTATGTTTTTGTTCTTTTCATCGAAATTCAACGATATAAATCTAAATCTCAATTTTCTGTTGTTTAAATTGCATTTATGAATGCATAAATGGATTTAGTGTGATGAAAAACCCTTGGGGCACTCAGATTATAAATAATTAACCACTCAAATATCAAGATCCAACAATTTCTCATTTGATTTCGGGCAAAATTAAACAAAAAATATCCTCTTAAAAAGGCCAAAACATAGAACAATTAAACTATGACTTTATTTTTAATTATAATAAACTCTACCCATCAAAAACCTTCTTAAAGATAATAAGAAACTAATTTTATTGAAAGACAAGTTGAAATTATACTTGACTGCTTTGCAACACTAAAGAATGTGACAATTTGTGAAATACTACTGGGAAGTTCACATAAATAGATACAATGCACATGTATTGAGAGAATATGCTCATGAAGAGCATTCACTACACAACAATCCAATTCATTCACACAAGCTCTTAATAATAACACTACAGATTCATTAATAAGCCACCAACTACCTTTCTTTCTCTAATGTCATGCAAAATCTTAATAATAACACCAAAATAACATTAAAGAATGTGACAGTTTGTGAAATACAACTGGGTAGTTCACATAAATAGATACAATGCATAGGTATTGAGAGAATATGCTCATGAAGAGAATTCACTACACAACAATTCAATTCATTCATACAAGCTCTTAATAATAACACTACATATTCATTAATAAGCCACCAACTACCTTTATTTCTCACTCAAGTTCTTAATGTCATGCAAGATCTTAATAATAACACCAGAATAGCACCGTAGATTCCTTAATAAGCCACCACCGACTACATTTGTACCACTTGATAGGTACAAGTTCACAATCGACTTTGTCAAGACATTTCAATCCTCTTCTTGTGACTAAATTGGATGATTCTATATTTAGAAAAATGATCACCTTGGTTTAAACGTTTGATGTTTTGACTTTTTTTTGCGGAATTTTTTTTGTTTAATTTTGTTTGAAATATGGAGACAAATTGTTGGATCTATATATTGAGTGATTAATTCTATATAATCTGAGTGCCTTAGAGTTTTTCAACATGCTGAATCCTTTTTTACATTTAAAAATGCAATTTAAATAACAAAAAACTATGATTTCATGTAAATTTATGTCTTTGAGTTTCAACGTAAAAGACCAAAATATAAAACAATTAGACAACACCAAAATGATCACACTTAGAAATGAATTTCCTGAAAATAATATCGAAGTGGATTTCCTGGAAATACTCTCGGAGGTTGCAGATTCTATGCAATATCACTTTGCAGCAACTACAATATGTATAATGGTGCTTTGGTCAAGATGGATGCTCCTCATGAAAATCCATAGAATCAATAATAAAAGTGCTGAGAAGTTGCCTCTAGGACCACCATCATGGCTGATCATAGGCCATCTCCACTTGTTGGGAAACATTCCCCATAGGAATCTCGACCTTTTGTCTCAGAGATATGGACCTCTCATGTCTCTGTGCTGGCTTGGTTTCCATTGTAATCGTCTTTGTTCAGAAATGGCCCAACAATTTCTCAAAACCCATGACCGTGTTTTTTTTCCAGCAGAACTGCAGTGCATTGTGGAAAAAGCTTGTTTTATAATTCTGTAGACATGATTTTTTTGTCCCCATGGACAATATTGGAAGCATGTTTGCAAAACATGCATTTCAGAGTTATTGAGCATCAAAAGTGTCGAATCCTTCTGCTTCAAAAGAGAAGAAGAAGTAGTCTCTGTTATGATCCATTTTCTTGTGGAAGAGTGTGCTAGAGTTTCCAATCCCGTTGTGGATGTGAGAAAAACTATGTTGGCCATAGAATTTGATATAATCTGTAGGATTAAATTGGGTCGAAATTAATTAGACAAGGAGGCATATGACATATGACAGGATCTGAGGAAATGATTAAGGAATTTGGCTTCTTGCTTAGTGATTTCGATATTGGAAACTTCATGCTGTACTTGGGATTGATGGATCTCCAAGGTCTAGGTTGTCAGCATAAAGCGATTCACAAGAACATAGATGCATTCTACGAGAAGCTCATATAGGACCATCTTTCCTAGAAAGACATGTGAGAAACCTGGGATTTCATCGATGTTTTACTTGCATTGTCTGAACATAATGGTGTAGAGGCCAATATTAGACAAAATAACACAAAATCCACCCTTATAAATATGTACCATTGTCATGATTCTTTACATAGGGCATGAAGGAAGCATATGTGTTATCTCTCTAACAATGAAGGAAGCATATATATGGTTGGACCTTTTTCCAATTGATCATGTTTGCATTCTTACTTAAGAAACTAGTTTTCCCTTCTTCATATTTAATTTTTTCTTCTAACACCCAATAAGTATGGCACAATTAAGGTATGGGTTATTTAGAGGTTGATTCTATGAATTTAATGCTCAAGGATGTGTCTATTTCAAAAACTTTAGAGGTCATCCTCATAGGAGTCATGATAGGCATATTTCTTCCCCTAACATGAAGAAGGTCCAATATCAACCTGTGAAGTACTATGATTTCTTAAGTATTTTCATGATAACGAATATATATTTGATGTTTTATAGATCAGAATGGCCTCTCAAGCACATTTTTCTAAACACATTAGAATTCACAACAAAACACTCATGTAGATCACTGAATGTCTAGATGCACTTTAGTATTTGATTAAAGTAGTTTATGCAGTGATGATGGCCCCTTTGGCCTTAGTGTTTGAATCTAGGCTCTAATACCATATGTAGCGCTTGTCCACAAGATGCTATGCAATAATATTTACTAACTTAAATTGCTATGCTTTAAGAGCTTTGTTTTGAACATAATTTGTTGCATACATCATAACCATAACTATTTTACATTTTTCAAATGATAATTCTAAGTTTAAAACAATCTTTTTTCTAGGATGAGTTTAAGTAAGAAGTTGGTAGCATCATATGTTCACTTTAATACTTAAACATTTAAATAGAAACATAACAAAATACTAAGGAAAATACCTTCTCTTTGATTTGAATCTGATCAATAGTAGTGTAGTCCAACTAGTAGTAGGAAGATGTCATCAAAGTCTCGTTTCACCACTTGCATATAGTATACCAAAATTATTCTTCCAACCAACGAGGAGCATATCCAACTTCTTGCAATAAAACTACGAGGAGCATATCCAACTTCTTGCAATAAAACTTTGTGTTTCGTGGCCATCTGTGCCTATGAATCCAAAAACAATAAAGAAAAATATGCTCCAAATTTTTTATCATAGTAAAATATTTCTTCCAAGAATTATCCAATCTCTCAACAAGCTTGTTGACGTTTGAATATGTTAATATCGAAACAACAACCTCAAGAGGATACAAATCTCCCTGCGATTTATAGAGGTGGTACTCCTCTTTGGATAAAAGTTACATCTTGAATATCTTGAATTAGGGAGAATGCTAGACAACAAACCCTAAATATTTATTGCTTTGATTTTTGCATGGAATGGTTCTTGATAACCATGTCTGATCTTTATGTGCAATAAATATATTCTCAACAATAAAAGGATTGAAGGAAGGCTTCAATATCATAATATCTCCATGCTCAACATCATATCTACAACCATTAAAATCACATACAAATAGTGGACAATCCATATCTTCTCAAAATAAAAATGAGAGAATAGTTTTGATCATATCAAAGAACTTTAAAAGAGTTTTGCATTTAATGCTGAAATAATTTGATAGACAAACTCCAAAAGTCTTACACATAAATCCCAATATCAGAGAAGTCAATATAGCAATGCCCCAAAATAGTTCTTTGTGGAGTTTTATTTATGAAAGATATTCAACAATACACAAAATCTATTTAGCAGTCACATGCATGTCTATAAATACTCCATGATGATATAAGAAAAGTCTTGGAAGATTACAATAAAAACACTCAAGAAATCAACCTTATGTTTAGTTAAGAAATATGAACAAAAAGACTTGAAAAATTGGTGTAGAAGAAGAAGAAGAATGGAGAAGAAGAAGATCTTTGTTTGCTGATCAAAATATTGGCTGCATTTGATGGCTGGACCCTTGTTCTAGAATCTTCTGCTCTGATAATAAAACCTTCTCTCTTTGTCTCTAACCTCTTTTGATGAATTCCTTTTTTGTTTTTTAAAACCGGTTCTTCTAACTTTCTGAGTAGTTAGGGATTTTTGTTTCTTGGAAAAATCACTTTAATTAATGCCCCAATAAATTCCCTTTAATTAATTTACATCATTGACATCCACATCTTGAAGTGGACCTTTTTCATCTTTCATAGAATCTTTTTAAATAAACTTTTATTTTTGAAAATTTTAATTAACTTCCTTTTAAAAGAGAGGATTGTAATTTAAATTTATGGACAAGATATTTAACTTTTCAGCCATGGAAATAAATTTAGATGTGATATTCATCGTCTTATATTTCCAACGAGTCCTCCTAAGCACAATTTCGATTACTTGATCTTAATATACGATCTTGTGAATTCGAGGTATCAAACAGATTTATTAGTGCACCATAAAATTATTACTGATTGTTCTTTCCATTTCTGAGAAAACTATGGTCAATTTCAATCCTTGAAACCTATTTCACCATCTTCCTTCTCGAATTATTTTTCCAACGAGGTAAAGTTTGTCCAAATTTGATTCTCAGATCTCAATATATGACCTCTGGAACATCAAGGCTCAACAACCATCGATCAGTTTTCTTGGGGCAATCTAGGCCCTTGAATTCAATTTCGTCATTTTCTTTAAAAATTGACTTTTCTTCATAAAATGAATATCCCACATGAACATGAGTTTTTGGAAATTTAATGTATATAATGAAAAGTGTATTATGCTTTACATGTGAATCATGAAGAAATTATAGAGACTAGGAGATTCGTCCCCTTAGAAAATTAGTTAAATAATTAAATATTTTGACTGCCTAGTCATCCTCCACCTATACCCAGTCAACACCTAGTGGCGATGAGTCAACGATGAGTCAACCTACACATCATCACCACATGTCATGATATTATTTGCTGCCATGTGCCATCTTCGAATTGGTTAATAGAGTTTCAATGTGATGAATAGTTGGCCACCAAGTGGAAATATTTCATTGGTTAAGGATATAATGTAAGAAAATTTGATTAAGTGAGTGAAAAAGTGGACGAGAGGTGAAGGGAGGAAGGTGGGTATGGAGGAGTATGGTGGGTTCATAGGTCGGTGGAGGTGAGGGAGGGGAATGGGTTGAACCTACCATGAGTGAACCCATGTTGATAATGAGGAAGGAAGGAAGGGAGTGGAGAGATAAGGAGGGAGGAGAGAGAGGCAGGTTCAAAGGTGACGGGGGTGTGAAATATGAACTTGTGGAGGTATGAAACTGATAAAGGAGAGATAAGGAGGGGTGAGGGAAAGTAAGAGAATATGAAAATGTAAAATAAACTAAGCGTTAGGAGGATAGGAGAGGAGAAGGAAGTTATGAGAAGAGAAGGATTTTTCAACAAAAAATCTAAGTATGGAGAATGTAAGAGAGGGGAAATGGGAGATTGAATAATTTTGAAAATATTTTAAGTATGAAGAAGAGAGGAGATGTGGTATAGGAGAGGAGATTCAAGAAAAATTCTAAGTGTGGGAAGAGGGGAAGCATAATAGAAATAAACTAAGTGTGGAATGATGTGTACCAAGAGATAATCCAAGAAATGAATGGTTTCAAGAGATGAACATGGTTATGAAAAGTTAGATATGGTTCAAAGAATTCTTAATTCCAATAAAAAATAGTTTTTCCGCATATTGAAGAAGCGTTTGTTTGTTTGTTTGCTTTTTTTGGTTTGACTAAAACCTTGATATCTTGAGCATACAAAATCATATTTTGAATCCAAAAAATGCGTGAAGAAGCTATAATTGAGGTCTATGCAATGAACTTATAATCATTCAAAAAATTTCTTTCTTCTGATATCAATTTGTTTTTAATTCCAGGAGCGGGAAAATATAGGTGACCAATTTTTGATCAACAAAGCTCTAACCTCTCAACCTCTTTTTCTCTCCCTCAACACAACCTCCTCCTCCTCTATATTTATCAAGTTTCAATACACACACCATCCAAATATTCTCAACCACCCTCATTAATAACCATCGAACCCCCCTTCTAGATGTTAAAGTTAATTAAAATAAAATACTAAATAAATTACATAAAATAACAATAAAATATAATACAAAGCTTTTCTTCTCATGCTAGGTTATAAATGCAACTTGACAATTTCTCCCAAGATTTATGACGATCTACCATACCCATTTAATTCATCATACCAACCAATAGTCAAATCAATAAAAGTATTTAATACTACTATATATTTATGTATGTAATATAATTTCCATAATCATTAAGCCATTAATTAAATAGTTAATAACCTACTTTAATAGTTAATACATCAAGTGATTGTATTAATGTACACATAGATAGAATACACATAGCTTGCACATGTACTAGTGATGAACAATCACTGCCTCTAATGCATAGTTCCTGTATGTTCACAACAACACATGCATGATGGTAAATCAAGTAAATGAAACATACGATAATCTTAACTAACAAAATTATGATAATTCATCAATCATTGATCATCACATGAAAGTATCAAAAGTGCATCAAAAGAAGTGTTCTAAATAGGTAGGAACCAAATAAGTAAACACGGATGGCACATATAATCTCCAAGTAGTTTTCTTAACTAGATTCAAACGATCCATTCTCCAAGCTAAACTACTTCCATCTTTCACATCCTATCATTTCCTTTGTCGGACTATGTTGGAGCATTAAATACATTGATCTAACCCCAAATAGAACTTGTAAGAAAAAGTGTAAACTATCTCAACCAAGATTTCCCAGTAGGCAACTGGTAGTAGTCATCACATGTCTAGGGGAGCGTGGCTTCACATAACCCTCCCATAACTCCAGGTTTCAGAGGATAAACGATGGGAAATACCTACACCCCTCCTGATAAAACTAGGGTAAATATGATACTCGGTGGGTAATACCTTCATCCTTCCTGATAAAACTACAGTCAAAACCCTATATTGAGCCATATTATTCTACTATTGTTCTTAGAGTCGTGCCATTAAACAACTGCTCTAGGCAAGCTGTGCGTAAAAACAATGGGAAATACCTACACGCCTCTTGATAAAACTAGGGTAAATATGATACTTGGCGGGTAATGCCTCCACCCTTCCTGATAAAACTACAGTCAAAACCCTATATTGAGCCACATTATGCTACTATTGTTCTTAGAGTTGTGCCATTAAACAACCACTCTAGGCACGCTGTGTGTACTATCAAAACCACACTTACCACATATCATAGCAATATTTGAAATCATACACGAAATAATAAGTAAAAATTGTAATATACATTATCTTCCTAATGTCTATGACATATAGGTTACCTCAACACTACAATTATTTGGCTATTACATAGCTCGTCAACTTGTAGGTTAGCTTACCTGTAGTACCCTAGTTTTGAGTCCCCATATTAAATAATGTATTTTGTTAATTTATGAAAGGTCGAAGTGCCCAAACAATTGAAAGAGGCCAATGTGCCTAAGAAATGTAATGTTTTGATCATTATTAATAATAAAACAGATTGCTCGCTACTAGATAGACAAGGACAAGAGTTATAGGGGGATATGATTCCACAAGAGAGAGGGCTTAGGGGGCTAAGTATTTTTATTATATTTTATTTACCCATAATTCTTTTAATTGAGAGAAATGGTTACATGAACTTATTGGGGAAGGGCACGTGGTTCTTGAATTCCAAATAATTATATAAACTCATCTTTAAGTTGTTGGGGGGGTTCACACTCTTCATTATGTTCTCTCTCTCCATTCACTCTTTCACCCATTCCTCATTCGTCATTCATTTTGATATTGGCTTGGAAAATAAAAATGAATTGTTGGAGAGGATCCATCATTTTGTTGGCTGTAGTGACTGCTGGTTTATTTCAACCATGAATTAATGCCTGCATGTTTGAGATGAATTTACATGTGTTAAGTTTTTCTCACAATTGTGAATCCTGAGAGTCCCATCATGGAGATTCTTTACCAGATTCATTGGAGCCATGAAAGGATGTGGACAACCTGAGGGACCATGTGGAAGAGATGGGGGTCCATTCTCTTGGGTTATGTAGGCTGGAGAGAAGAGAGTTGGTGTACTTTGGATTCCTGTGCTTTGAAAAACCTGTGAGAGCTTGAGTACTAACTTGTTTCGGAAGCTGAGTGACACACTGGAACTGTGCTTGTGGATTCATAGCCTTGTCTCGGGGGTGACATTGTTGTTGAGACTTGGAACAACAATGTCTACAGTTGGGTGAAACATCCTTGGTTTTCAGCCAGTTGGTGAATCATTTTGTTAAAGATAAGTGTTCTCTGTCATGTGTTTCTATGCTTGTATATTTTTATTTCCATTGTGTATTAATTATTATCTCCGAGATTTGTTTTTATAATATGCATGATTGCTGGTTATTACTGTGTATGGATTATATTCATTTCTTTTATGTTGTAGCATGAATCTTGATCTCTGCATGTGAATCTGTCATGCCTCTTTATTAATTAAAATTTAACAGAGTTCAAAATAAGATCATAAGTGAGTTTTTGGATTAGCGTGCCAGACCTGTGTGTGGCTGGGTGCATTACAAATTTGTATCAGAGCTTCTGGATCAACACTTGACTGGTATGGGCCAAAAATTTTGCGAATTTGTCAAATTCCTTGTTGCATATTTGTCTGTTACGAATTTGGTGTAAAAACGGAAAAGAACAGAAGTGAAACCCCCAAATTATGGGAAAATTTCGAGTTTCAGTGTTTAGAGTAGTCAAATAAGTGATTTATGTCATCGATATACAATTATAGAGTTGAATTTGGACTTGGAGTTCAAATTCCCGTGTGTTCATGCTGACTGTGAAGTTTCATGGATCGACGACCCAGATTAATTCAACCTGGAGAACCAACGGTCGAGATTGAGTCACATAGGATCAGAGTAAATCATTCCCAAAGGGATTTCGGGAAGGAAGTGTCAGAAAAGACTTGGAGTCGGGCATGAGGTTGAGTCTAAAGGGAGGAATTTGATGACACGAGCTCGAAATAACAAGATTTGTCAGACCAATCGGGGCCATTCTCAATCATCAGATCTTGTGGAGATGTTCTTTCGAAAAAATGTTTTCGGAAGATCTCGTTAAGAAGAGTTCCGACGGTATCGAAAGGGAGTATTTTTCGATACGCTCTTTCAGAGCAGTGAAACTTCCCCAATCTTTTAAACTCCGAATGAAAAGTTCTGACAATATCAAAATGGAATATTCTTCGATACCCTCTTTTTAGAGCAGTGAAAATTCCGCAATATTATGAACTCCGAATGAAAAGTTTCGACGGTATAGAGAATGGAATATTCTTCGATACCCTCTTTTCGGAGTAGTGAAACTTCCCCAATCTTCTGAATTCTGAATGATAAGTTTCGACGGTATCAAGAAGGGAATATTCTTCGATACCCTCTTTTTGAAGTCCTATTTGTAAATTCTAACCTTGTACAATATCTACTGCACAGATATTAAGAAAAAGAACAGAAAAGATACAATGGAAAATACAAACATTACACAGAGATTTTTCCCCTGGAAATCCCAAACTGGGAAAACCAACATATTCTATATTCATTCATTGTGTTACAATGTTTACAATACAAAATACATATAGGAGCCAACAACATCCAAAACCCTAACCCAATGACCTGGATTAGTCCAAAACCCTAATTCCTTAACCGGAAATAGAAAACCATCGACAAAGAAACCATGTGCTAAAAAACCACCTAAATATAATGCGGTCCCGAAAAATGCAGTCCCAATGCAGATTTTTTTTCGGGGGCGCTTCTCCCGAACCCCCGCGCAGGGGGATCTGCTCCCTTGCACCCCCTGAGGGGGGGCCTAGAGGCCCCCTCTAACCCCCCTGTGCGCCCGACGCATACACTCAGTCACTACTACTCATGCAAATAATATAACACATATCCAACATTCTCCCACTTGTTGTTTTCTTTGCATACATGGGGTTACAAGGTTACATAGTCAACAATCCAGGGCAACAATGCCCATGGATCCTCTACACCAAGAGAACTTATCAGTGCTCACAGATTTTGTTAATGAGTCTAAAACATTCTTCAAAGTGTCCACCTTCATCAATGATACTTTCTTTTCTTCAATCATGTCTCTCACAAAGTGATATTGAACATCAATGTGCTTTGTCTTTGAATGATAAGCAAGGCTTTTTGCCAGAAAAATTTCACTCTGACTGTCACACTCTATCCTTACAACTTGTTGTACCAAACCAATACCTGAACACAATCTTTGTAACCATACTGCTTCCTTACTTGCATGAGTGGCTTCCATGTATTCAACTTATGTAGTTGAAAGTGCCACTGCAACCTATCTTTTGCTCATCCAACTTATTGCTCCTCCAAACAGGTTAAACACATACCCGCTTGTAGATATGCTACGATCCAAATCTCCAGCCCAGTCTGCATCCACAAAGCCATGTATATCCACCATTCTGTCCAATCCCGGTCTTCCTTCGTAGCACAATCCATAACTAGCAGTGCCACGCAAATACCTGAAAACCCTTTTTACTGCTGTCCAATGCTCCTTCCCTGGTCTTGACATATACCTGCTCAAAACTCCCATTGCATGTGCAATGTCTGGTCTAGTACATACCATTGCATACATCAATCTGCCAACTACACTCGCATATGGAACATGAGACATGTCCTCCTCTTTTTCATGTGTCTTGGGACAATGATCCACATATAAATTTACACCAACAGGAATAGGAACCTTGATCGGTTTATATTCCTGCATATTAAACCTCTGTAATATTGTCTAGAAATATTTTCTCTGATTTAACCAGAGTTTCCTCCTTTTCTGATCTCTTTTAATTTCCATGCCCAAAATGAAATTTGAAGCACCGAGATCCTTCATGTCAAATTTAGAGGACAACTGAGTTTTCACATCGTGGATAATCTCCTTGTTGTTTCCTATCAACAACATGTCATCCACATATAAGACCAAATAAATCAAATAATC
>JASDQU010736414.1:38321-74061 GCA_032191745.1 Picea mariana | reverse complement strand
ATTGTTTTAAACTATACAGGGACTTTTTCAGCTTGCATACCAACTCTTTCTTTCCCTTCATAGCATAACCTTATGGTTGCTTCACATAGATTTATTCTTCCAGATCCCCATGTAGGAATGCTTTCTTCACATCCATTTGTTCTATTTCAAAATCAAATGCAGCAACAACAGATAACATAAATCTTATGGAGGTTAATTTGGCAACAGGAGAAAAAATCTCACCAAAATCAATTCCCTCAACTTAGGAATAACCCTTTGCTACTAACCGAGCTTTGTATTTCTCCACTTTTCCTTTTGCATTCAAATTCTTTTTAAATACCCATTTGCTGCCCATGGGATTTATTCTAGTTGGAAACTCCACTAGATCCCAAGCCTCATTCTTATCCAAAGATGCCATTTCTTCGTCCATGGCCCTTTTCCAAAGATTTCCATCCTCTGAATCCACTGCCTCCCTGACAGTTCTAGGATCATGATCAGTAATAGAAAAAGCAAAATTTGAACATAAATCATATGGACTATACCTTTCCAGTAGCCTTCTTTCTCGATCCGATCTCCTCAATACTGGAGTATGAGGATCTTCTTCTTTTGATTCATGTTCTTCTGTAGAGTCTGATTCATCATCCTTTAAATCAAACTCTATCTTCTTTGGTTCTTCCTTACTTGGTAGGGCTTCATGTTTAACAACATCCTTCATTTCTCTAAATACCACATCTTGGCTATATAATACCTTCTTAGTTTCTGGGTTCCAAAGCTTATAACCTTTGAGACCATCTTTATATCCAATAAAGATACACTTTTCAGCCTTCTTATCCAACTTACTCCTATTTTCCTTTGGAACATGAACATATGTATCGCAGCCAAAAACCTTGAGATGTGTGAGAGAAGGTTCCTTACCAGTCCATACCTCTTGTGGAGTCTTGTCGTCCAACGCTGATGACGGTGATCTGTTGACCAGGTAACATGTAGTACCCACTGCCTCTGCCCAGAATTATTTCCCTAACCCAACACCACTGAGCATGCACCTTGCTTTTTCCATCAACGTCCTATTCATCCTTTCTGCAACTCCATTCTGCTGAGGTGTATATGGAGTAGTCTTCTGCCTTGCTATACCGCACTTCTTATAGAATTCTTCAAATTCATTTCCGCAGAACTCTCCACCATTATCTGTCCTCAACACCTTAATTCTTTTCTCTGCTTGATTCTCAACAAGAGCCTTAAAATCTTTAAACCTGTCAAAGACTTCAGATTTATTTCTGAGGAAATATATCCAAGTCTTCCTCGAGAAGTCATCTATAAATGAGACATAGTACACAGATTTTCCCAATGATCGGACTGACATAGGTCCAAAAACATCACTGTTAACCCGCTGTAAAATTCCTTATGCCCTCGTTGCACCAGAGGGGAATCTTACCCGATTCTGCTTCCCATATAGACAATGTTCAGAGAAATCAAAATCCAGAGAGCATTTAGACATACCTTCAACCATACCTTTACCGTGTAGTAGTCGAAGACCCTTCTCTTCGATATGCCCCAGTCTTTGATGACACAGCATAACCTTTTCTCCAAAGATTGTAGGAGTTATTTTTTCTTCAACTCCAATATCAGGAACAATGGAACTATTACACCCATCAATAATAGTGCTTCCTTACAGCTTATACAGAGTTCCAAACTGAACTCCCCTCAAGAACACCATTTCTCCTCGAACCATCCTGTAGGTTTCCTTTTCAAATATTGTTTTTACCTCTGCATCTTCCATTTTGCTTACAAAAATCAAATTTCTGGCCAAACCTGGGATGTGCAGAACACCAGGCAGTGTTCTAATCCTTCCATCTATGAGCCTCAACTTGACCCTTCCTCTTCCTATGATTCTGGTTGTCGAATCATTACCTAAGAAAACATTACCTCCATGATACCTTTCATATTCACAGAACCACTCCCTGTGGGGAGTCATATGAAAGGATGTACTAGAGTCAACCAACCATGATTCATGATCTGCATGTGTGCTTGAGGAGGCCAGGTATACATACCCTCCTTCTTCCTTGGAGGTCTTTTCTTATGTAGAAGAAGATTCTTCAGATCCATTATTTTTCTCAACTTTGGATCTACACTGCTTCTTGTAGTGCCCTTCTTTTCCACATCTCCAACATACCCTTACAAAATTTCTAGGAGATTTAGATCTACCCTTAGAATTAGATCTCCCACTTGAGAAATTAGATCTATTTCTTTCCTAGGAACGTCCTCTTGCAAATAATGTGTCTGTGCTATGTCCTTCCATATTCTTCCATCTCATCTCCTTTGACAACAATGATGAGACCACTTCTTCAAACTTCAAGGAAGTTGTATTACTACCTATGGCCACAACCAGACTATCCCACGAGTCTGGTAAAGAAAACATCAAACTGATACATTTATCTTCATCTAAAATTTTAATATCAACAGATACTAACTGGCTTGCCATAGTATTGAAGGCATTCAAATGCCCTGCCACCAAGTCTCCATATCTCATCCATAGGTTATACAACTTCTTTCTCAGGAATAGTTTATTTACCAGGGACTTAGAATGATACAAATTCCCCAAATTTTCCCATAAATCCTTGGCTGTAGCTTCCTCTGACACATTCAGTAATATTGAATCGGAGAGACACAGTTGGATTGTGCTCTTTGCCTTCCGATCCAACTTTTTCCAGTCATTTGTAGAAGTTCCTATAGGTGCAGTACCTGGATCTACCGTGATCCACTGATCTCTGTCCACCAATTGATATTTCATCTTGATCTTCTACAACTCAAAAATTTTCCCATTAAAATTCTTGATCTCCATCTTCGAATTGCTTGCCATTTCTTTTCACCTGAAAAACAATACCCTAGATCTCCCACTGTAACAAGGCTTATCAGAGTCCCGAGCCAAACCCTTGACCACAAAGGCATCCCCCTGAAGCCAATAAAGCTCTGATACCAAATGTAAATTCTAACTTTGTACAATATCTACTGCAAACAGATATTCAGAAAAAGAACAGAAAATATACAATGGCAAATACAAACATTACACATAGATTTTCCCCCTGGAAAACCCAAACCGGGAAAACCAACATATTCTATATTCATTCATTGTGTTACAATGTTTACAATACAAAATACATATAGGAGCCAACGGCATCCAAAAACCTAACCCAATGACCTGGATTAGTCCAAAACCCTAATTCCTTAACCGAAAATAGAAAACCATCGGCAAAGAAACCATGTGTCGAAAAACCACTTAAATATAATGTGATCCTAATGCAAAGAATATAACACATACCCAACACTGTTTGAGCCCGATTCTTCAAAAATCCAAATGGGCACCTCCGATGGATGATCCAAATATCTTCTGAGTTGAGATCAATGGTGCAGATTTCCCTATAGACAAATCTGCTCCACAGTTTCAAAAAAAAAGTTTGGTGCCACTTTATTATTTTGGGCATAACTGGAGCATAATATATCATATTTGGATGAAAATTATGTTTTTTTTTTTCGCAAAGATGAGCTATACAAAAGTTCCAAAGAGGGTCATTGTCCATTTCCACTTGGATTTGTCAAAAATTGCGAAATAGTGGTTTTAAAAGATTTGGGTCCAGATCATAACCAATGCAAGAACTGAACAAATATTAAGGAGATTAGAATGGGGATGCTGAAATATACCGAAATCCACTATGCTAAGCCACTTTTTTGGGATTTTTGAGATTTTCGAAGGAGGAAAAGTGACCCTAGATCACAAAACATAAATAAATTATATTATCGACATTTTATAAACTCATCAAGACAACCAACTTTGGGTTATTTAAAATTTTCTAGAAGTGCACAAATTGAGAGATAGCCAATTTTGCCAAAAATGATTCCAAGTCTTGAAAAAGAGGTGGAAAAGGACAAAATGGTCATTTTCATATTGTTGAAGTTTTGGACTTGAGAATAAACTTACAAATATGAGAGTTTTTATGAATTTATTGTCATTTTTATTATCTACACATCATATAAAATTTTCTCTAGTTCATGACATATTTTCTTCTGCAGTTGACTGAAGTTGGCATTTCAATAAAATTTCACCAATGGAGAAAATGCACAAATGGGGTGAAAGTGGTTTTTTCAGGAAGCCATAAATTTCATCTTAGAAATAGGATCAGGGAAAGAGTACAATCATTGGAAATATGATTCATAGGATAATGACTTGAAACCATTATAATTTGGAGAATTGTGATATAAATATCCATAAACTGAGCAGAAAAAGGACTTGTAGCATTAATTGACAATTTTTTATGATATGCATATTTCTAACAAAAATGGTTTCTTGCACATTTTGCAGAATTAGGGGGTATAAACATATCAGTTCAATATAATAATTCATATTCAAGAAATGGAAGAATGAGAGAGATCCTTCAACCATGATAAATATGACAAAGGACAAAATATCAGTGTTGGAAATGTAGAGACATAGTCAAATGGACACAAGGGCAGAGGGGAGAAAGAAACATTAATAGATACTATGAGAATCCTGAGAATAGAAGTACAGAGCTACAAAGAAGACAATGAGAGAACGATAAGAGAAAAAGATCAGATAAATGCTCAAGTGATGCAAAACCTAAATCAATTGTAGAGGCAAACAAAGAATGGATCAAACTCAAGACAGGAGGAAGAAGGTAGATATCATGAAAGAAGAGATAACTATAGAAGGGATGGTTATTCGAGAAGTGATAGAAGAACTCATAGATGTCTCTCACCTCCTTACTCAACAAAGAAATTTTATGCATCTGAAGATTCCATAAGTAGTCCAGAGGTGTCTCTTGTAAGGCACCAAAGAAGAAGACATGAATTTGATAGTTTGTAGGGAGAGTTGAAGAAACTTAAGCCACCATAATTTGATGGTGAAAGAGAAAGGGAAGATGATGCTGAAGCATGTTTTGTTGGGATCATGAGGTATTTTCAATTGCATAAATACTCATCAAACTTAGAAGCTAGAATTTCCACTTACTATTTGCATGGGAAAGCTGCTATGTGGTTGGATCAACATAAGCAAGTTGAGCACATAAATGAGAGAAGGATCACTTGGAATAAATTCAAGAAATATTTTCATAAGGAGTACCTTTCAAAGCACTTCTATGACAAGAAAATGCAGGAGTTATTTGAACTCAGGCTGGGAAGCATGACCATGACAAAGTATGAAAATAATTTCTTGGGATTGCTAAAGTATGTGGGGGTTATAAAGGCTGAGAAGGTGAAAATACATAGGTTTTTGAGTGGAATTCCTTCATTTTATAAAGAAAATATTCAATATGATGAGCCCATGACTTTGACTGAGACCACCAGGAAGGCTAAGTACATGTATGAGCAAGGAAAGGGCAACGAGTCTTTGTAGAAATATTGGAAGGATAAGAAAAAAGAGAAGTTTGATAAGAGAAATAAATAATTCAAACCTCCTTTCAACATAAATAGCCCTAATAAAAATCAACAAGGCCGACTTGCTAAGGATGAATCCAAGAGAGAAGACTCATTGGGAAAATGTGGGAGACCACCAATCCAATGTTGGGGATGCAAGGAAGATCACATGTACAAGGATTTCCCTCATAGAAAATACAATGTGAATACCATGCACAATATCTAAGAGGTTACAATAGTAGAAGACATGGGAAAAACATATGTAGCCTCAGAAGATCGACAAGCATAGTACCAATCCGATATGATCGAGGTGGAAGGTAAGATCATTAATCAACCTATTCCTATTCTAATTGATTCAAGAGCAAGCCATTGTTTTATTGATCCTAAAATAGTGGATACATTACATTTGGAGAAAAGTAAGCTTGAAAAATCAAGTTTGGTTCAACTAGCCATTGGAACTAAAAAAAGGATCAATGAGATGGTCAAAGGTTGTTCCATAAGTCTTAACATAGTGAATACTAATGCTGATCTAAATATCATACCATTGGGATATTATAATGTTTTAATTGGAATGGATTGGTTGGACAAGCATCATGTTGTCATAGATTGTCATAAAAAGACATTTACATGTCTTGATGAAGAAGGAAAACATAGCATCGTGAATGGAATTAAAAGATACATTTCCATAAGAGATATTTCAGCCTTACAACTGAATAGATGTTTTAGGAAATGATGTCAATTGTATGCAGCCTATGTGGAGGAGCTAGAAAATACAAAACGACCAAGCCTTCAATATTTTTCGGTACTACAAGATTTTGAAGATGTATTCCAAGAAATATCTAGATTACCACCAAAGAGGGAGATATATTTATCTATTGATTTAGAACCAAGAGTTTCCCTAGTATCAAAAACACCTTACAAGATGAGTACACTAGAATTAAAAGAATTACAAATGCAATTGGAATAATTGTTGAAGAAAGGGTACATACGTCCAAGTGTTTCACCTTGGGGAGCACCAATACTCTTTGTCAAAAGAAGGATGGAACATTGAGGCTATGTATTAACTTTAGACAACTGAATAAAACCACTGTGAAGAACAAATACCCTCTACCCATAATTGATGACCCCTTTAATAAGCTAAGAGGGGAAAATATATTTTCAAATATAGACTTGAGATTAGGATACCATTAGGTAAGAATCAATGAAGAATACATTAATAAGACAAACTTTAGAACCATGTATGGGCATTATGAATTTGTAGTGGTACCATTTAGATCGACTAATACACCAACTGTCTTTTTGTGCTTAATGAATGACATATTCAAAAATTATTTGGATAAATTTGTCATAGTATTCTTGGATGACATACTTATCTATTCTAAGTCAGAGGAAAAGCATGAACATCACTTGAGATTGGTATTGCAAGTGCCGATGGAACATCAGTTGTATGGAAAACTTAGTAAGCGTTCTTTTTACCAATAACATATCCATTACTTGGGACATATTATTTCAGCACAAGATATAACAATGGATCTGAAGAAGATTGAAGCCATTAGAGGATGGACAACACCCATGAACGTTTTAGAAATTAGATCTTTTATGGGATTAGTTGGCTACTACATAATATTTATAGCATGATTCTCTAATATTTCTCATCCCGTCACTTCTTTGCAAAATAAGGGAATTAAATTTGAATGAACAACCGAGTGTGAAGAGAACTTTAATTTGTTGAAAGAATTACTTACTAATGCACCCATTTTAAAGATTGCTAAACCAAATGAAATTTTCGTGGTATGTACAGATGCATGCATGGAAAGACTTGATGGAGTCCTCACTCAAAATGGACATGTCATTGGTTATGAGTTCAAAAATATTAAAGAACATGAGAGGAACTATGCTACACATGACTTGGAACTTGCTGCCATTGTTCATTCATTGAGGATGTGGAGGCATTATCTCATGGGAAAGTGATTTGAATTGAGAATAGACCATAATGGTCTGGAATATCTTTTTGAACAACCAACTTTGAATGCTAGGAAAACAAGATGGTTGGAATTTTTCAGTGAATATGATTTTGACATCAAGCATATCAAAGGGAAAGAAAATACAGTTGTTGATGCACTTAGTAGAATAATACATCTCACTCTTGTTACAACCATTAATATGCATCATTCATATTTGAAGAGCATAATTTTAGTTGTTGTTGTTATAGATCAACATTACCTACAGGTAAAAAAAATCTTACAACAAGAAAATGTACAACATAGAATTAAAGAATATGAGATGAAGGAAGATGGATTACTTATGCATAAAAATAGAATTTATGTTCTTAGTTCCAGAGAACTTAGGAATTTGGTATTAAAATAAATGCATAATGTTCCATATGTTGGACATCCCAGTTATCGGAAAACAATTGCAGCAGTAAAAAGCCAATTCTTTTGGCAAGGAATGAAGAAATATGTTGCTGATTGCATTTCTGATGTATGGAATGCCATAGAGTGAAGGCTGAGCATAGAAACCCAACGGTTTTGCTACAACCATTACCAATTCCAGAGAAGAAATGGGTAGTAGTAACCATTGATTTTATAACTAAATTGCCCAGGACAATAAGGCAACATGATTTAATCATGGTAGTGGTTGATAAATTGACAAATGATGCTCATTTTTTCCTGTAAAAATGACTCATACAACAACAAATATTGCAAAAATTTACATGAGGGAGATTGCTAGGTTGTATGGGATACCTAAGGAAATTGTTTCAAACAGAGATACGAAGTTTACTTCAAATTTCTGGAGGGGATTGTTTAAAGGATTTGGTACAAATCTGAACTTTAGCATAACATACCAGCCATAGTCAGATAGGAAGACAAAGAGAGTCAACCAAGTAATTGAAGACATGTTGAGAATGTATGTGATGGATAAGTCATATAAGTGGGAAGATTACTTGCACTTGGTTGAGTTTTCCTATAATAATGAGCATCAAGATTCATTGAAAATGAGCCCATTTGAAACTTTGTATGGTAGGAAATGCAACACTCCAGTGAGTTGGGACAACCCAGCAGACAGAGTGGTACTTGGGCAAGAATTGCTCAAGGATATGGAAGACCAGATGGTTAGGATTAAGCAAAATTTAAAGACAGCTCAAGATACACAAAAAAATTATGTAGATAAGAACACGACAACTAGAGAATTTAAAGTGGAGGAGCATGTGCTTTTGAAAGTGAAGCCCAAGAAGATCTCATTGAAGTTGGGTATTTGTACAAAGCTAGCAACCATATTCTATGGTCAATTTGAGATATTGGACGGAATAGGGCCAGTTGCATACATGCTTGCATTGCCTGCTTCCATGAATGTGCATAATATATTTCATGTCTCTTTACTAAAGACATATGTACATGATCCTAACCATGTTCTTGATTGACATTTGATTCAGGTAGCCAGAGGGAGACTTTTAGGTCCATCCAATGCGCATATTGGATAGAAAGGTCAAAATGCTTTGGAATCGAGTTATAGAGCTGGTAAAAGTTTAGTGGAACTGCTACGGCCCCGAAGATGCTATTTGAGAGCATAAAGATGCCATGCGGGCAGAGTACCTGCGACTTTTTGAATAACTTTAAAATTTTGATTTCATGTTTTGTATATGCAGTGAGGACAATGCCAAAATAAGGGGGAGGGGAATGTAATACCCCAATTTTGAGTCCCCATATTAAATAATGTATTTTCTTAATTTATGAAAGGCCAGAGTGCCCAAAAAATTAAAAGAGGTTAGTGTGCCTAGGGAATGTAATGTTTTGACTATTATTAATAATAAAACACATTGTTGGCTGCTAGACGGACAAGGACACGAGTTATAGGGGGATATGATTCCACAAGAGAGGGGGCTTAGGGGGATACATATGTTTATTATATTTTATTTACCCATAATTGTTTTAATTGAGAGAAGTAGTTACATGAGCTTCTTGGGGAAGGCCATGTGGTTCTTGAATTCCAAATAATTATATAAACCCATCTTTGGGATGTTTGGGGGGTTCACACTCTTCATTTTTTTCTCTCTCTCCATTCACTCTTTTATCCATTCCTCATTCCTCATTCATTTTGATCTTGGCTTGGAAAAGAAAAATGAATTGTTGGAGAGGAGCCATTGTTTTGTTGGCTATAGCGACTCCTGGTTTATTTCAACCATGAATTAATGCCTGCATGTCTGGGATGCATTGGCATATGTTAATTTTTTCTCACAGCTGTGAATCTTGAGAGTCCCAACATGGAGATACTTGACCACATGCACTAGATCCCTGGAAGGAGGTGGACATCTTGAGGGATTGCATGGAAGAGAAGGGGGTCCATTCTCTTGGGTTTTGCAGGTTGGAGAGAAGAGAGCTGTTGTGCTTTGGATTGTTGTGTGTTGAGAAACCTGTGAGAGCTTGAGTGCTGTCTGGTTTGGGAATATGAATGACACCCTGTAACCATCCTTGTGGATTCATAGCCCTGTCTCAGGGGTGACATTGCTATTGAGACTTGGAACAATAGTGTCTATGGTTGGGTGGAACGTCCTTGGTCTGCAACCAATTGGTGAATCATTTTGTTAAAAATAAGTGCTCTTTGTCATGTGTTTCTATGCTTGTATATTTTTATTTCCACCGTGTATTAATTATTATCTCTAAGATTCATGTTTATAATATGCATGATTGTTTGTTATTGTTGTGTATGGATTATGTTCATTTCTTTTATGTTGTAGCATGAATATTGATCTCTGCATGTGAATCTTTCATGCCTCTTTATTAATTAAAAATTTATTAGAGTTCGAAATCAGATTAGAAGTGATTTTTTGGATTAACATGCCCGACCCATGGGTGGTTGGGTACATTACATTACCAATAAATCACACCCATGCAGATACATTGCAAATTTCATATGAGAATCCATATTTGTACTAATGTTCAATTTAGAAATAAATATTTATTTACACCACGCCTTGGATTTGTTATACATGCATAACATATTTTTCAATTGATATACATGTACTAAAATTCCACATTTGAATTTACATGTTTAAACAAATCACACAACTATCATCATCATTAACATGTAACAATGAAAATAATATCATGCAACACATAAATAGGTCCATATGTACACATCTCAAAAGTCTATATTAGTGTAATTGAACCTAAATAAATACTAAGCAACATATTACTAGGATAAGTAAAATCAAAGTTCTCAAATATGAAACGTTACATAAAACTTTATTTACTGGAGAAAAATGAATATCTTAACCAATACTTATGTAATAACTATAAAAAAATGGAAGATGGATGGAAAGGAATACAACATTTATTTGTTTCATAAAGAGTCACATGCTTTAAGGACAAATATCATTTCCATGGCAAGCAAAAACGTTATGAAAAATAACATTATATTGATAGCTGAGAACACAATACCCTGAAAACTTTTATCTCTTTTTTATTTAAATAAATTTAAAAAAGGACAACATAAACATATGTTTTTTACAACTTCAGTTCAATTTTGAGGGATTGCTTTGTTAATCCACACGTCCACAATTTGGAAAAAATGATGGATGTTATAATTGGTAGAAAATAATTGCATGGTTGGGCAGATTCATGAAATATTAGAAGCGAGTAAAATCGTTGGGTTAACTTCCTCCTGCCAATAGCTGGGTTGGTTGACTCTCATGAGATTAAATATGAGATAGAATTGTTGAATGACCAGGGTTTTCAAACATGACTGAGTGGGAATCTCTTGGTTTTCAATGGCCGACAATCCTGAGTCGCCTTAGCCATCGCTGACACCTTGGGCTCAGCTCCTCCTTTCGCTTTCCCCAGCCCGAGCCTCTTTTGCTCATACTTGCCTGTCATTCCATCTTCCGGGCAGTTTATCCAGCTAATTATGGTCCTGACTAAAGATTTTTTCCTTTTTCTCAAAGCTCCTCGAAGCACACAGTTCTGAATAGACCTCTCCCTTTTTGTCATCTTGCCCAGCTATTGACCTCCAGTGGAACCGTTTCACACTGATCTACACTGAATTCCCTTACAAACCCGTCAGTCCACTATCGCACTCTTCCCACTGACCCTAACTTCGTCCCTGTTCACTGCCTGTTAACCGACAAAGTGGTCCTGCATTCTACGCAGTATATTGTTTTATAATGAACTCATTATCGGACATTCTGATGAAGACTTCCGACGAGGTAATATGGAAACAGGAAGGACTTTTCGAGCAAGTGGACGCCCTTTCTAACCTCCAACAAACTTTTCCCCCCTTGCCTTCCTATTCAAATACTCTTCCTAACTATGCAGTGTCCCCTGCTGCTCTCATCCCTCCCCTTCCATCAGAAGTCATCGCACCGTCCATTGCCCCTCCTGCCCCCCCCCCCTGCTTTTCCCTCCTCCCTTACTCAAACTAGGGATAATCGACCTCCCCGCCAGGACTCATTTTGCTCACCCACTGAGCTGCGTAGGGCCTCCCATAGTCAAAAGGTGTGGAAGGCAAAGAGAAAAACAACTCGTTTGGTACTGGGCGACGGGGTGGGCCTTAAGGATCTTTGCAGGATGTCCACCTGCACTCTGGTGGGACGGTTTTCTTACAGGAAACTGTGCTCTCAGTCGCTGAAGGATTGGATCAAGTTAACTGGTTTCCTCTCTTAGGCTACTCTCCGGAGACCCTCTATCTCAGAAAAGGCTGGCTCAGCTTTAACTGTAAGTCACCGGAGGATGCTTCCTTGTTACTCGCTTCCTTTTGGGTCTTCGATGGCAGTAGCCTTATGCTCAAGCGCTGGAGATTGGCATTCAATCCAGACACTGAATATTTTCAGCTAAGACACCTTTGGGTCCTCTTGCCGGGCCTTCCGCTTCAGCTTTGGAACGAAGGTGCCTTAAGAGCGATAGGCAACTCACTTGGTAACTTTATCACCCTCGACACACAGTCACTTCATAGTCCAGAGAGGAAGATTGGAAAAATCCTGGTTGAACTGGACGTTACTGCTGGACTTCCTCATTCCCTGGAGATCGACTAGAGAGGACGTAAGCTTCTTCAAAAGATGGATTACCTCGGAATTCCTTTCCGGTGTAATTACTGTCGAGAAACAAGCCATCTCAGAAGCACTTGTCCTGGTAAGCTTCCGATCACCTCTCCTGAAGAAGATGACATCCACCTTAATCCTCCTGACTATATGGAGGCCGACCCATCACTGGCTTACCTGGATCCCCCTTCAGACCCATCCGCCTTTACTTCAACTGAGCTCACTGAGCACCATTTGCAGAAGCTGAAACTTTTTTGTCCTTCCCTCTATTTCTCCCTTTCCAAAGCTGAGAAGGAAGCCACAAAGTCCTTCCACTGGCTCTCCTCCCACAACAGTTTATCTTCCCCTTCCCCTCAAGCTGCGCCCTCCTCTTCCCTTTCCCAGACTGCCCCCTCACTCCAATTCTCTCTCCCATCTATTACGATAGAAACTCAACCCCCTGGCGACTCCCTTGACACCCCCTATCCACCCTCACCTCACCCGACTTTGAAATCTAGTGCTCCACCTAATACTTTGGATCCAGATTCCTTTCAACAAGTGTTACCAGGTTTTAGTCAATCTGATGGAGATGCAGATTTACTACTTCATTCGGGCCTGAACTCCACCCCCTCATGTGACCCACTCCCGGAACTCACTGCTCTGTTGCCGGTCTACCGAGGGAAGGAACTTATCACTCCTTCTACAGAGGCTGGCCCCTCTAACCCACACCGTAATGATGGCAAGGTTTATGCTTAGTCTCGGGGCATTGGAACGGAACTCTCCCCACTTCAAACCCGAAGCTCCAGAAAGAAGAAGGACACACTCAGCACACAACATTCTACTCCAGATCTTCCCTCACAGGATGATAAGCCCCTTAGAGCATTGAAGGCTTTGGCCCGCTCTAAGAAATGATAGTGCTCTCATTAAATGTTAGAGGGACTGGAGGCACCCTCAAGGCTGCTTCCTTCTGCAGACTACTAGAGCATTCTAAGCCCGACATTATCCTGTTTCAAGAGACCCTCTCGTCAGCACAAAAAGCCAGAGACTTCTTAAATCTGTTCCATCCTTCTTGGTTCTCCTCGACGGTCAGTTCACTAGGAACCTCTGGGGGACTGCTGGTGGCATGGGACCCCAACCTCTTCAAGCTGAGACCTTTCCTGACGTGCGGGGGTTTACTTTTATTGGGAAACCACATTGCTTCAAAGTTGGAGATGGCGATTCTCAATTGTTATGGTCCTTGCTCCGATTGACAGTAGTTATGGACTCAGCTGGCAGTTAGTGGGATTCTCTCACTCAAAAATCTCATCATCGGAGGTGATCTAAATATCATACTCGCTGCTGATGAAGCCTGGGGAGGATCTTACTTGCCAAATCCATCTGCAGACTTCTACAGAGCTTTATTCACCCAACATAATCTGATTGATGTCAGGCCGTCCAGACTGTCCCCTACGTGGAGGAATGGCAGGATTGGCACTGATGTAATTGCCCGAAGACTTGATCGATTCCTAGTGGTTGGTAATTTACTGTCCGCTCTGGTTCTTCTGTCATCATGGGTTCAGTTCCCTTACTTCTCCGACCATGTCCCTATCTTTCTGCATCTGAGTTTCACAGAGATACACCGTCAGTTCCCCTTCAAATTCAATCATGATTGGCTTAAGTCGACTGACTACTCGAATCTTGTTAATTCGATTTGGTTGGATCCCATTTTTCTCTCCGAAGAAAACCCTCAGCTCCGACTCACTTGGAAGCTAAGGGCACTTAAAACAAAAACCAAATCTTGGTTCCTGAGACACAATCTTTGGAACAGAGCCGATTACTCTCTTTGGAGACGAAAATTACAAACCTAATCAGCGGTTCGATCAACTCTACATTGTCTTTGGATGAGTCCAGTCATCTAAAACTGCTCGAATCCAACCAGAATGCCTTATTGCGCGATGAGGAAAACTGTTGGCGTCTTAGGAGCCGCGCCACTTGGTTGCAGAGTGGAGATGCTAACACTCGATATTTCCACAAACTTGCTAGCTTTAACAGAAATAAAAATCTCATTCAGTCTATAAATAGCAATAGGGGCGATGCTATTCAAGGGCAGGAGGCCATTGAGGAAGAGGTCGTTGCCCATTTTTCTCAGCTTTACAAAGCCACTTCCTCACACAGCCTACCGGAGAAAGTCGCTACAGCCAGACTCTTCCCCTAGTTAGTCACTGATGTTGAAGCCGAGGATCTCTACAAACCAGCCACTCTGACTGAGATCAAAGACATTCTTCAAAAGTTCAAAACTGAAAGAAGCCCAGGGCCAGATGGCTGGACCTCGAAATTCTTCTTATTTTTCTTTGACCTTGTTGGACTGGATCTACTTCAGATGGTGGAGGACACCCGCATCAGAGGCAAGATCTCGGGTAATCTAAATTCAACCTTCCTAGTCTTGATTCCGAAAGCAGACTGCCCCCTCTCTTTCGATGACTTTAGGTCGATTTCCCTGTGCAATCTCATCTATAAGATAGTCTCCAAAGTAATTTCAAACAGAATAAAGCCCTTTCTCAGGAGGAGTCTCTCAGCAGAGCAACTGGGCTTCTTAAAAGGCCGAAGGATCCAGGATGCTATTGGGGCGGCCCACGAATGCATCCACAACATCAAGCAAAAGAACCTAAAGGCACTGATTCTGAAACTTGACCTCAAAAAAGATTTCGACTGCATCGATTGGGATTTTCTGCGTTTACCTCTACACTCGGTGGGTTTCGGGGAAAATTTTATAACTTGGATTATGGCTTGTATTTCCAGTGCTAGTTTCGCTGTCCTGGTCAACGGGAAGGCTACTCATTTCTTCAAAAGCGGGAGGGGGCTTCGCCAAGGTTGCCCACTCTCCCCTTACCTTTTTATCCTGATAATGGAAAGTCTCATCCTTCTCCTCTCCAAAAGTATTTCCGATCAACTTATTTCGGGCATTAAGATAACTAATCTCATCAAGATAGTCCATCTTATGTTCATGGACGATGTTCTACTTTCGTCAAAAGCTGATCCTGAGGAATGGTTTGTTATTCTAGAGGTGCTCCGACTTTTCAGTTTCGTCTCGGGACTTTCCATCAATCCCACAAAATCTACCATTCATTACTGGGGACTTTCTGAGGTGGAACTCCTTAGCCTTAAAATTTCCATCCCTTTCACTTTCATTAATCTGAACGAGGGTTTCAAATATCTGGGTTTTCATTTGAAGATGGGAGCCTCCTCTCCGGGAGACTGGCGTTGGCTAGTGGATATTTTTGAGCGCAAAATAGGTTTTTGGTGCAACATTTGGCTTTCCCTGGGCGACCGCTTGATCTTGGTTAAATCAGTGCTGGAGAGCCTAGCTGTCTTCTGGATGACACTGGAGCGTATTCCAAAGAAGATTCTTAATCTTCTTAGAAGGATTTCTTTCCATTTTCTGTGGTGTGGTCTTGATCGTAAGCCTCACCTTCATCTCTGTAGTTGGAAAATCCTGTCAAAGCCCAGGAGGGCAGGGGGTTGGGGGCTCAAGAACCTCACCCACTTCAACGAGGCCCTCCTGGCAAATTCTTTCTGGTGGGCTATCTCCCACGATAGAATTTGGCATCGTATCTTAATGGACAAGTATCTGGGATCACAACCGCTACATCAATGGATTAGAAAGACCTCCTTCAATTTAAACCGAGCTTCTCCGTTCTGGAAAGGATTGGTTTCCTCTTCGCCATTCATTCTTCACTGGCTCAGGTGGAAGCCGGGTGCGGGCAGTGAGATCCTTCTTGGCAGAGACCGAATTCTCGGGCTAGATGACAGGTCGTTGCTCTCTCCATCGCTGGAATCGATGCTTCAGTCAAAAAATATCTCGTCCCTTGCTCAGGTGAGGGCCCCGACAGGTGTGTTCCACTTTCCAAATAACTGGGCGGGGAGTGAAGATCTTGCTCTCAGCGGACAGAATGCCATCAATTGGGAGCTTTTTACCACTGCACTCAAGAGCGCGGGCGTCACACTGTCCGACGGACCTGATGTTTTATTGTGGGCTGGGAGGGATGCCATGGGCCGCATCACAGTAAAAAACATATATTTCGCCCTCCTGCATCAGCTAAACATTTGCCCCAATTTTTCCTGGACGTTTCAGATTTGGAACTGGAAAGTCCCCCTCAAGCTGAAACTCTTCGTCTGGTTGGTTGGTAAGGAGAGAATTCTCACCTGGGATGCTCTTCGTCAGAGAGGCTGGAATGGCCCGGGGATTTGATTTCTCTGCCGTCAAAATTCTGAGGACACCACCCACCTCCTTGTCCACTGTCCCTTTACCTCAGAGCTCTAGAGTCAATTATTAAAACACTTCACCCTATCAATCAAGTGGAGCGGCCTTACCATTGCCGATTGTTTCTCCTCGTGGACAGCACAAAGATCAGCCCCTATGCCTCTGGCGGTATATGCGTGTTGGCATATCTGGATCGAGAGGAATTTTGCAGTTTTTGAAGATCGTCCTCCATCTGTAAGGTGTGTTTTTCATACAATTCTGGCAGCCTTCTGCTGGCAGCCCTCATCGGTTAAGACCATCTCTTCAAAAGCTTGCGCTTTAGAGATGGCGACTGGACATACCCTTATTTGTTTTGATGGTGCTGCACAATTGGATGGTCGTGTTTGCGGGGCTGGGGGCACCTTCAAACATCACCTGGCGAGGGTCACCAAGTGGTTCCTAAACTGTGGGGAGGGAACTAATACAAAGGCCGAGCTCTTGGGACTGTGGGCCTCCCTCACTCTTGCTGCCATGTGGTCTATCAACCATCTTCTCGTACTTGGCGACTCTCGAGTTATCATAGACTGGATAAATCAAAAGTGCAAGCTTCACTCTATTCATATCGAAGGCTGGTTGCATCTCACGAGGAACCTATCCGCTCACTTCGCCGACATCAATTTCCAACACATTCCTCGATCTCTCAATGGGGAGGCGGATGCTCTCTCAAAGAGAGCACTAAAAGGAGTGGTGGGAAGACTCTCGGTCTTCCACAGTGAAATTGGGATAGATAGTCCCATATCCTCCATCAATGTTTTCGAAAGATGAAGGCTGACCCACTTTAGCAGAAGAATTGAGATCAGTTTCAAAAATCAGTTTTGACTATTTGAGTCTCGCTGCAGTCTTTCCTCGTGAGCGAATTCGTCATTCCTCCTTGCTTGACTTGTTTGTTTGGGTCCCTTAAATTGGAGCTGTTTTTTGTTGGCTAACAGCTCGCAGTGATGGCAATTGTAAAAGAATTTATACACTTTATAAATTTGAGGAATTTTTTATTGGAAAAAAGAAAATAATTGCATTCTTCATTTTTATCAAAATTGACATTTTTGGACAACAATTTGAAAAGATCCATTTTTCAATTTGTTTCATCTTTTTGAAGTTAATATTTATTAGTAAATAACTTGGATAATCACTACTACCCAAGGCATGAGACTTCAACATTAATTCACAGAGTTATCGGATATCACATGCGTTACTATCACCTATGTAAATTGAACTTGAAATGGGTATTTGGTAAATCATTTACTTTGTGTTAAACCTCAATTTGATTATCACAACTGTCACTATTTCTAATGTGAATTGAAATTGAAATGCACATTTGGTAAATTATTCCATTGATGTTTGATCACAAGTTCACATGTAACTTTATTTTTAAAATTTGTTTTTGATTGTCATCATTTATTTTTGTTATTAACAATTATATACAATTATTAAAGTGTTCCTACTCACATGATATATTTATGTGCACAATGTTGGGAAAAGATGGAAGAAAAGGAGGACATAAGAGATGTATGCTTTCTACAATGGTTCTCCAATATTTTTCCTACCAAGAAAGTGCACATATAGGGAAGATGTGAAAATATTTAAAGAGAAGTACTTGTTTGAGTGCCTACATGAGATTTTCATGGCAGAATTGTCAGTAAACTTACAAAAATGGCTAGAAATATGGGTGGATAAGCATTGACATTGGATTCCCACGCCAAGAGTTGGGTGGACCACTACTTCAAAAGTAAAGTGAGTTAACATTGAGGGGTAAGAGGAAAGAACCCTTAGATCATTCCCATATTGAAACAACATGGATATTAACATCCAATTTGAAATGTCATTGGGGGCGAGCATCATTGCAAGACAGGGAAAACACCCGATACCATACCGACCTCGATATGTGAAATAGTCCTAGATTTATATTCATTACAAAGAAAGAAACACCTGTTTAAGTGCTAGTTGTTTCATATCCAGATTATGCTGATTCGTTTGATCCACTCGAAGATGTAGTTTCAACAGAAGGCAAGGGCATAATAGGCCAGGGTAGGAGGGAAAGGCGTGCTAGGAAGAGAAGAGATGACTTGAAAGAGCTAGACATTGTAGGAGGACATGACATGACACTTGAAATATTGTTCAACTGTTGTTTTTTCTAGGAAATTTCATGCTCAAATATCTACACTTGTCGACTCACGTTTTGCATTGACCTAATGGATTCGAGACATTTAGAGCTCATGGAGGAAAATGAGGACATAAGAGATGTATGCTTTCTAAAGAATCGTTCTCCAAGGATTGATGCCACATCTATTCAAAGGGTAGGAAGGAGGCCAAGGAGGGTTGTTTCACTTCAATGGGAAAGGGCACTCAATGTATTTAGATCTAACATTTTCTCAAGCATCTATAAATAAGGGATGGAATGTTCCCTTTTCAACTACAACATAATCCTGATTTGTGGGGGGATATGTGACATCAAGAGAAAGGAAGCGGTGTATCAACATCAATAGCAATGATAAGGTCTCTTTGTCATCATAATGATTCTAGATGGGGTTGCAGAGGAATCAAATGATTGTCAATTGCTTTAGTGGGAAGAAACCACCTCTCCTGAATTTAGTCTATTGGATAGGAAGCTTTGGTTCATTATTGTCAATTGAAGGATATGTATATCCTACCTAAAGATAGGTTTATTTTTTCTCTTAGTAAAATTTTCATTAAATATGGAGGTGGTTTTATTAAGAGGGCCTTGTCTCTTCATGGATTTAGGGTTGGTTCTATTACCCTAGAATGAAAAATTCAACTCCCTAACTATGTTGAAAAGGGAAACATTTTCTTGTGGGTACACCTTCTAGGTCTCTCACTTCATTTTTGGAATCCACAAGTGCTCAAGTTTGTGAGTGAAACTATTGAATATTTACGATGATTAACCCCATAAACCCTAAATTTAGAAGGGGTTTCGAGGATTTTGGTTTTAATGGACATTTTTTGAGGACTCCCAAAGAGGATCACTTTGGTTCGTGGAGAACTAGAATAGGTGAAAATCTTATACTATAAAAATGCCCTTATTGTGTCATTTTTGTCATCATACTAGACATATCCTTTGATATTTCCCCATAAAGGCATTAGCTTATGAAAAAGAAAGGGAAATGGAGGCAAGGTGCCAAGAAAGGAACTGGTGGTGTTGGATATGAGCACCGATGGTGCACAATCATTCCTTGATTATGATTGGGATCAAAGTAAGGATTTTTTCAAACATTTTTGGTGAATCTGGTGCCATTCCACCTATGGAGGTAAATATTGAAGGTAAGGATTCTGATAAAATTGAGGTGGCTCCATTGGATTTAAAATATTGAGTAGCTCTTAGAAGGGGAGAAGACCGAGGTTATGGATCCCAAAGGCATAGTGACTCATAAAATATGATTATCAATATATTGAGCGATCTTTCCTCTCTAGTTAAGGGATTTCTCCCACATTTAGATTAGTCCTCTTTTGGCCTTGTAACACCCCCCTTTATAAACCTATGATTATATCTAATTAATCATAATAAGTGATTTCCATGCGATGGAAAATAAACAATCTAAATTTATTATTGTTTAAGTGAAAATGCAACCAACTAACTATGGGGGTGAAGCCTTGAAGTGCTATCTATGATACCACTAGAGGAAAGAGTTAGGAAACCTAGATAGGAGATTCATCATGCTAAGATGACCCAAGCCTCCTTGCTGAAATATATGATTTGGAAATGATAAGTCATTTTCCTTAACTCTGGTTCCAAGACATAATCAATTAATGAAGAAAGACTAGTGGTTGAACAACCAACCACCCCCATGAATACATGCATGGGAAATTTGGATAAGACAACAAAGGCTTCCAACCAAAGTTACAACATAGTACCAATTATACAGTCCATATTGAACCACGAGTTCCTTCTGAAAGAGGGAAGAGAAACTTCCTGTGGAAAAATGCATGCAAGAGAAGTACACGAGGGGGGAGAAGAGAGCGAAGGATATTGGAGGGAGAGGTTTATGGAAGTCTAGAGAAGATATCACTGGTTAGAAATCTGGATGAAGCGAGAGAAACCAAGAAAAAAATAGAGGGTGTGAAAGCATGNGGGGGGGGGGTGAGGATATCCTTACCAAGAGTGGTGTGAAGGAGAGTAACATTCACATACTAGTCTCCTTGAGAACCCGAGAGAGAGATTCTCTGGTGGTATCATGGTTTGGCACGGGTTGGCATGTTGTTGAAGTGACTGAGCATGCATAGCCTATGGTTGGGTGGAAAGGTGAACACCCACAATTAGTTGGTCGATCACCAATTGTAACATATAAATATTCTTACACCTTGTGTATGGAGTGTAATGAGGGGCTAGTGCTTGTAATTATATACTTTGGGATGTAATATTATTTGATGAGTAGACTGGTTGTTTTCTTTGCATGTCTGTGTATTTGAGTAATGGAGGAATGGTATGAATAATTGCATCTTGTGAACTCTTTCATGGATATATATGCCAACTTGAATTAAATGAATCCTTGTAGTATATGCAAACCCTTGGGATGGAAAATGCGTATTTGGCATGCTTGTGTAACAAACATATTTGTATGGATTAATTATGTTTGTCTTCCCTAGTAACCTATGGACCCATGTATCCCAGTGATCATATTTAACACCAAGTGTATGGCTACAATAATTCCAAGCCATGGAATGGTTAGAAGGTACCATGACATAGTCATTGGGATGCCTTAGTGCTTGAAGGAAGTATCTGTATGATCTAATGGCCTTGAGCCTTGCATCAATCCTTATAATGAAACGAAAAGGATTTTAGGATGCAAAATCCATTCCAAGCGATAAACAGAAATTCGTTAGAGGTTTACAGAGTAAGGACAAAGCCAAGAAGGTCGGGTAGAACTTGGAAATAAATTAGAAGAACTTATGAAACAATGAAGTCCTTAATTGGACTAGTGTTATGAGAACACCCCTTTTTTAGCCAGAACAAATCATAGTCATTGATCTGAAACAACAAGATCATGGCCCTTCATCAAAGTAGGCTATAATTCTTGGATAGGATTTACTCCGAGTCAACAAGGATTGTTGATCTATTGGAGGGTGGCTATGGTGAAAATATGGGCTATTAGATCCATTGTAGTGGTTACTGTCAGGGTCTGATGAAATAGAAGACCCAGAGGCATCGCAACCATTGAAGTTGGCTTGGCGATTTGATCTCAACCGTATATCGTAATGGGTGAGTGTTGTCAGAGTATGAAGGTCGAAGTAGCATTGGAAGCTGAAATGGAGGAACTACGATAGAGGTAACTTTGAGAGTCAAAGAGGAAAATTGATATGCACAAAGGCGATATTAAACCTCAACCATCGATTCATTGCAGGTCCCTCCTATTCGCGTGGTAAGTAAGGAAAAGGGGAGAGTGATGTCATCATGATGTGTAGTGCCAACATGGCAACCAAGTGTCAAGCAAGGGTTGTTCGACATGTCATGATGAATTTCCACCTATAAGCGAGAGTCTGTGAGAAGAAAAATGAAACATGTCAGGTGGCGAGGGTGCCATGTGTCTAGCAGAGATCGTAGCACGTGTGAAGGTGACTCATGATTTTGAGACAAAACTATGTGTTGAATGATGTATGCCATGTAAATTGCTAGGTAGTTGGTAGTGGCAGGGCCACATGTCATGATAGGTGTCAGTTAATAGTGTGTCCTCCGAGATGACACATGTCGAAAGTTGATTGGTTGACGGGATGAAAGTAGGCCCGGTTAGGAAAAATGGCCTTTAGATTGTTTCCTTAAATCTCAATCGTTGATCAGAGGGGAAAAAAATGATCTATGCCATTCATTGGAGTGGACTTGTCGGAGGGGTTTGAACTACTACAACAAGTGCACTTTGAAGGGAGGACTCCAAGGATCGATCTGGACCATTGATTAGTGAGTGGACGCGATGCGAGGATGATTGTAGATTTGTCATGGAGTTCCACATGATCACACAGAAAAAAGAATAGGTGGAAACACTTGTTTGGGTAAGCCATGGTATCTTGTGATGACGTGTATAAACACAACAATCCATGTGTCAAGTCATGGGTGGATCCATGTGTGATGTGGATGTCGTGCCAGGTATACAAGGTTACAACAAGGGAAGCGATAGTTAAGCGTCATGTAGGTAAAGACTCTGATGCATTATAAGACATTGATTGACTAACTTCAGGAGCCATTGATCTGTCGAAGTATGTATGGTTGGAGTAAGCCATCAAAGTGAAACATGAATCTGTGGAGAAGGCACTCTGACGAGATGAGCCCAAATTAATCAGAGTCGTCGATTTGGAGAAGGGCCAAGGGGCCGATAGGATGGAAGTCAAAGGGATAGGTGGCAGGTGCCACATCAGATGATGCAAGTGACATGAAACCACATGGAAATGAAGTGATATATGATTAAATAATACCCAAGAAATGTTAGAGGGCCCTAACGTTTTATCCAGAGCTCATTTTTGAGCACGCTAATAGTCGTTGGAAATATATTGACGAGTAGAAGGCGATGGTTCCCTCGAGAAGATGCTTTGAGATGACTGTGGAATAGTGAAAATTTACCACCCCATCCCTTAAAAGAGTATTTATGGGTTTGGGTGTGTTACAAATTGGTATTAGAGCAGGCTACAACACTAGGACCACAAGGGCCTGAGATCAATCAAGGACTAGTATAATCATGTTGTTCTTTTGTCAAATTGATAACTACTCTTACATGAGTAGGAATAAGCTGATAAGCATTAATGGTAAGACCGAAATGAAAAAAGGGAAGAAATGGTAGAATCCTATTATAGGATTGTATGAGTGAAATGGTGGTTGTAATACTTTCTATAATTATAGACTGTTAGAGGCTTGGACATTAGGATTGTTGTTTATATAAGGGATAAAACCCTTATTATAAATCCCTTGTGATTAAACCAATTTGGTATGAATTGACAGGACCCTGGGAAGTATTAAGTACTGCTTAAATAAAAGACTAAAGCTTGTTTGTTTGAGTCCTCAAGTCTAGAGGATTGATGAAAAGTTGTAAGGTCAATATATTTGACTTGTAATGAATGAGATTTGTTGTTGAAATAACTAGTTAAGCAAAGAAAAATGGGTTCTTTGAACTTGTGACAATCCTCATAAAAAGAGGCGAAATGACATGAACATATGAGCCAGTTTATGAGCTCATGGTTATACAAGAATGTGTACATACCTATTAACATGGGTGCTTGTTTATGCATGGAAATGAAAGATGAGGATATGCTGTAATGCATACAATAATGATTGTATGTATGTAACATGAAAATAAACTCAATATAACCTATGGTGGGTCATAAGGCATTGTCACACACCCACTACGACAACTAATTTTTTTTTTGTCTTTTCTTCGAGGGACATAATCCCTGAATTTCTATGGGGTCTAGCACAGGCCATTGCTTCCATTATCCTCCTCCAAGTGACCACAACTTGGCCTTAGCACAAGCGCCTTTCGCAACTCACGAGTTGAAGAGTCAAGGCTCTCGACTCCTCTTTCTCGAAACGCCGATACCTGAGATGTGATATGGGTATGGCTCCCTGCTCACTACCACCTACTACATATAACTGTAGGCTAGGATAAACACTAGCACTACTCGCAACTCGTGACTTATGTAGTCAAAAAGAAATTCTTTCGATGTTTGAACCCCCGATACGTGATACCACACAGAGGTTCTGATCCAACGGTTCTCCCGAGGCTTGGATCCAACGGTCTGGATCCTTTCGCGATTTTGCGTATCGCGAGTCCTTAAAAATTTGGCCATTGACTCCTTCGAGTCGCGAGTAAGCAAAATGCTGAGCTTTCGCCACGTGCCCTCCTTGATGGATGGCTACGATCAAATCGCAACTTCGCACATTGCTAGTTCGAACAGTAAGTTCTTTGACCTTCTTGCTCTACGAGTCAGTGAAATGTTGAGCTCTCGTCATGCGTCCCCTACAATGGATGGCTTGATTTCCTCTTTGAAGAGTTCAGGATTTCGTGACTCGCACGTTGTAAGGTTCTTTCCTTCGAACCCTCGATTCTCGAAACACCGAAATCTCCCTTTAGATGATTGACAGTCCATACCACTCCTGGGTCAATGGACACGATCACGTCGTTATTTCACGTATCGTGAGTTGGTGTAGTCTTTCCCTTTGACCACTCCTAATCGCGAGTCAGCGAAATGTTTCCCGACTTCCATGCATCCCTCCTTTGGTTCTTCCATTGGTCGACACGTGTCCAACTTGATATCTGACAGTCTAACTTCTCGTCAGGATTTCATGTATCGCGCGTTCGAAGGGAACTACCTCTGTTTCCCCGAACATTGAAATCCTCCTTTGGGCACGAAGCGTTAAGGTTATCCCTACTTCTGTAGATCTAGCAACTGCCTGTCCTCGTCTCTGCGTTCCTCCAATATTGACCGTTTTTCCTCTGGAGCCTTCGCTGCTTCCAGTCCTTGAGTAATTTCGGTCTCCAAAGGTTTCGAACCTTTGTCCCTTCCTCTGCAATCCACCTTGGTTTAAGGAACACTCTGCAAGTGTTATCCCTTCTGAGCTTCATCAGCTATGAAGGACTTAAGAGCCTTGCACTCTTCTTCTGGGCTTAACAGGCTTCGTCCTCCAAGGGACTCAAAACGATTAGGAAGGTTTACATGCGTACATGAAACTGTGTTCACGGTCAACGAACACACAGTTCGTGACTCGGGCTTATGCCACCACAGGACACAAGTATTTATGAGTATAAAACATATCCTAACCATATGATTTCTTACTGGCCTAATTATACAACTAAGCAATGATAAAGGAAATACAATATATCCATTAAGAAGTCATACACAATTCCTGCAACATACATAGTTATAGATAAATTACATAGGGCAGGAGATCGCTTATCTATTACAGGTTGCCGCCAACCAACTAACTGTGGGTGTTCATCCTTCCACCCGACCATAGGAACATAGGCATTCATTCTTAGCACTCTGGCCACCCCCATGCTAAGCCATGATATCACCAGGGAATTCTCACACTTCTCGAGGGTTCTTCCTCCGTTTTCGCTTCTGTTTGGATCATGTTCTCTGTAACTCAGAGCTTTCTCTCTCTTGGTTATGGCCTCGACGAGGTTTCTCAGATGCTCCTTGGCATCAAGCTCGCGGCCTTTAGTTCGTGACTCGCTGGAGAGCTCTGCACACCTCCCTTGTGAGCTTACGCTCTTTTTTTTTTGTCCGGTATCTCCTCTCTCGTGTGTATCCCTCTTACCTTGGAAGGTTTTCCGACCTATCCTGTTCCTTCTGTCAGAAGGAAGATCAGGTTTGTAGGTCCCTGTGGTACTTCGGGCTAACAACCCATGTTTCCATTCATGGGGGTGGTTGATAATTCAACCACCGGTCCTTTCTTCATTAACTGATTTCTCTCCTTGGGATCCGAAGGCGGTTGTCATCCTCATCAAGGGAAATTTGGGGTTATTTGTCATAATGAACCCTCTCTTATAGTTTTCAAATTCTTCCTCTAGTGATATCATGGCCGGTACTTTCAAGGCTTCACCCCCACAGTCATTCATTAGCAATTAAAACAATAATACATTTACATTGTCCTCATGCATTAGCATGGTAATTCCTATTTTATGATTAATTACAAATTGGGGGAAATAGGGTGTTACAATTCCCTCCCCCTTAAAGGAACACCGTCCTCGGTGTTCTTTCTCAAAAACACCTGTCACGCCTTTCTGATTCAGCCACTTTGGAAGTCTTGACCTTCGTCCTCGGTCAGGTTCTCTTTCAAGATCTTAGTCTTAATCATTTGCCTTCAATAATTCTTGGACAATAAGCACATTAATCACAATTTTGTGCGAAAACATCTTACTGTTGTTCAAAATTCAAAAGGAAAATTTCATAATCTTAGCACAATACTTATCTGTGCAGTTTGTAGATCTGTATCCACATGGTAGTTTTGTTATCCATGCTCATCGCTTTCCTTGACGTACCCATTGGGTGCATGATTCCAATTCAATAGTTCACAAGAGCTATCATGATTTCATCTTCCTTTCCAAGGTTTTTCCACACAGGAGACTACCCACTGTGTGCATGATCCCAATAGTTTACAAGAATTATTAAGGTCTCCTCTTCCTTGCGGTCACTCACCCTCCAGGCCCAGGCTTAGGCATCCCCTTCACTGTTATACAGTCCCTTGGGCGATCCATCTTGGCCTGCCAAGGTTTTCTCGCAGAGGAAAATTTTAGAGACTCTATCGAGTCTTACAGTCGAAGCGTCCCTCAGACTTGCTCTGCCAAGGTGTACCTTTGGCTTGTGTTACCTCAACACAATAATTTTCCAGGTGATCATGGCTTATCATGGGGTTTTCATGGCTCATTAGTAGCCATGTTCATCATCGTCAACTTTGTCAGCCCTCATCTATTCTTTCTGGACATGTCTTTTCTTCTCACCTGTATCACAGGTATACAAAATTCATGATACATCATTATAAATTCTAACTTTCATAATTTTATTGCAAATCTGTCACCCACAGATTTTCCAATCTCATGATTTGTTTTCATATTTGTTCCGCACAGGAACCAGATTCATAATTATGGGACTTTCCTTCCCATAACGGTTTGGCTCAACAAGCAATTGGCCTTCCTTATGGGCTTACAATGCTGCGATATCCACAAACCCTTTGCTTTCTGCACTTTCAACTTCAATTGGCCAAACAACTTGTTAGCTTTTCCATGCACATACATTTTATTGCACCTTTACAACATCGTCACAACAATTTCAGAATTGTGCATACTTAACAATTAAATTACTTTCTCAAAAAGGAAATACCATTCCTTGCAGTTTGGTTCAACATGCAATCGGTCTTCCTTATGGACTTACAACACTGCCATATTCAAGACCCTTTCCTCCTTGCAATTTCATTCTTTACACAGCCAAACAATTGTTAGTTTTTCGTGTACATTACCTTTTTTAAAAATCAAGTATACTAACAGTCCAGGTCATTTCATCTATTCAAGGATTCAAAGCGAAAGGATACATCATCCCTTACCTATGCATCATTCCAGCCTACCAAATTTTCAAAATGCGATTCAGATATCAATTGATTTTAATGAATGCGCCAACATTTGTGGCCACATTCATACCCAATGCACCCTTGCATTGATTTCAAGTTTGTCACACTTTATGATAGGTTCTTTTCCATGGTGTGTTGGAACTTAACCAACCTCTCCACTGCATGGCCTATTCGTTTTCATTCATTCTTACAACATGACCATTCTTCCTGCTATAGGCTGATCACGATCCCAATTTAGTACACATGAAACTTAAAAGTTTCGCATGAATGCACCCAAGCATTATGCTTTCATTAATAACCAGGGTGCCAACACTCATGGCCACCCAAATTTGGTTTTCTCTAACACCTATACAATGTGCGTAGAAATGTTGGAAGGTCCTCCTTCCTTAATGGAAAATCCATTGTTTGTCCTTTATGCACATATGCATTTCCTTGAAGTAATTCCATGCAATGTGCTATCTATGAGCACTTTTGTTTCCAATCATTCCTTGAAAGGGAATCCAGGAAAGGGTTTCCCTAATAGAGGCCTAATGACCAAGAATGGTTTGAGGCATTAAGAGAAGCTAAATTGTTTTGTGTTGTCTCGGGCACTGTGGAAATTGCCCAGATTGTAATTATTGGTTGTGGAATACTTTTATAGCAATTGAGGCAAGAGTGTTTTCTTGCTGGTTATTGTCATGTAGAAAGGGGAACATAATTATGAATATGTATGCAAGACTTTCCATGTGAATGACATGGAAAGAGGTGCAAGTAGTGAACTTGCATGTTGCATATTTATATATGTTTGTATATGCTTGAGTGCATGGATTGAATGCATTATAAGGTTGCCCGGTATGAAGATTGATATTAAGACCAAATAAATGTGAATGAATAATGTGAAATGTGCAAACAAGACACATGCATAATATATATGTATATACTTATATGCTTGAAGGAATGATACAAATGCCCGAGTAAGAGGGAAATAAGTCAATAATTGTACTTGCCGTGATTGAATAAATACCATGAATGCATGGCTAACTCTATTATGAGGAGTCATGACTATATTTTTTTGAATAATATTTTGAGGGGGATGTGTTCCATCTCCTCAGGAAAAGCTAGTATAAATTGATGAAAGAGTAAAGGAGCATGGATGCTTTGTTGTCATGATAAAAGGAAACATGGTTATGCCTTTGAGGACGACATGAGAATGATTGTGAATGATCATGAGCTAAAATATTTTGTAAATAAATATGCAAAGTGTGCCTATGGTAGACACACATAACGTTGATGCATGAGGATTAAATGTATGAAAGCACAACTTGGAAGCAAGATGTTAACATAATGATGCCCATTTGAATGTAAATATGAAATGCATAATAAGAATGCATGCTTATATTCCTTATGGGATATTGGGTAAATTCCTGGAATAATGAAGTTGAGGCTGACTCGAGGTTGAGGTCATCTCAGATAGTGACGAATATATAACAAGGAAAGTTGCATGTGAGGGAACTATGTAAATAACTATGTCATGAGAACCGAGCTATAAACTTAATGACTGATGAGAGTTGGGCAGTGTGTTGCAAGTCTTGTTTATATACAAATCCTGGATTACATTCTAAAATATAATGCATGCATAAGACAAATGCAAATGAATGATGATCGATTTGATTTCTCTTTGGGAAATGTGCATAATGCACTTACTCTTAATTAATTGGTGAACTAAATCTTATTGTTGTAGCATGTTGATTTATCCTGAAAGGTCAAGATGAACTTGACTGATACTTCTCAAGGAAGAGAGCATGAAAATCCCAGGAGGGATAAATTTCATAAGAAAATAAGGAGAAAAGGAATTAGTACTTTTTCTCACTCTAAAACTTTGAATAATGAGACAAAGTTGTATACTTTAAAGGAACAACCGTGGAAATAAATACAACTGGTAAATGACAACCAAATTAATAAATATTTTAAATAATGAGCTTGGTTAAGCCATAATGTATGAAGGCAATAAGGCCTTGGAAATAATTCAGTTGGACTGAAAATTCTGGGCTGTGTAGTAGGAGTTGGAAAAGGGAAGAGTCCCTTGACTCCTTTCTTATTGTTTATTGTGTTTCTTTGGAATGAGAGGAATGAAATGTTGGTTGTTTAAATGCTTCTAGCATGAGAACGCTGATAATTGTGTATAGACAACTAAAATTTTGATTATGTTTGCACTTAGAAAAAAGTTGGGGATAATGTAATGGAGTGATATGCTAGGACATATCTTAAATCGTTTGCTGATTTAAATGCTACATCACATGTATTTTAATTTAATATGATAGATGATGTAAACTGTGAATGTGATGATGCATGTTATATGTAGGAAATGATTGGAGTTGTTGGGAAAGGACAATTGCCAATAATGGACATCCTCAAGTAGAGGAGAAATACAAGAAGGCTGCTGATGGAAAAGATTTATGAAAGAACTTTGGTAAATACCTGGGAAGCACCACTGATGAGGTAAAACCAAAGAGAGTGCTGGGAGATATAATATGTATACAATTTTTATGTCTATGTAGCATGAGGCTCGAAAGGATTGAGTAAGAATCTCTTCTGAAATAAATTATTTATTTTAATAAAATGAAAATAATTTTGAATGACTATTGTATGCCCTTGATACCTAAACAAGGGTATGATTCGGGAAAGAGAGACCTGAAGGACAAAGGGAGGAACCTCCAAAAATCAAGGATGATTGAGATCCTTGCAATGAATTCATGAACAATTATGCCATGAATACATTGACCAATCTAGGAGTGATTGAGAACAAAAGTGCTCATAAGCAACCCATTGCTTAAATGCATTGAGGATATGTAGGTGGTAAGAGAGTGGGCATGTATAGGACTGGCCGTTGTGGAAGAAATATCTTCCAATAACCTATGGAGTTGTATAATGGTAAAGAAGGGAATCGGGTGGCCAAGAATATTGGCACCTTGATTGTCAAACAAAGAAAGAATGTTGGAATGCATTCATATGATATTTTCATAAAATATATGCTAATTTGAGGTTATAATCCGTTTGAAGCAGGAAGAACAATATTTATGTAATAATGAATATGGAAAGAGAATCCATATGACGAGAGGTTGGATGATACCCAATACATCTAGGAAACATGTCTAATATGAAAAGCAATAACCTGAAATCAATGCCAGGGGTGCATTGTGTGAGGATGTGGCCATGGACATTGACACATTGATTAAATTCATTTGATGATTGATTGCATTTAGAAAATCTTGGTATGTTGAGATAAAGCATGAGAAAGGAATGGTACTTCCTTGAATAGATGAATGTGATGCAATTGTTAGAATGCACAAATTAAGAATTGTTTGAGATGCTATTGTGAATGTGCAATGAAAATATATGTGCATGAGAAACTAACAGTTTGTTGGTTGTGTGAAGATTGAAGTTGCAGGAAAGATGGTTTTGGATATGGCAACAGTGTAAGACCATAAGGGAGACCAATAATTTCTGGTTATAAAAGAGCCAAAATGTTATGAGAAGGAAGTATCATACCTGTGAATATGGTTCCTATGTGGGATAGATCTGAAAATGAAAATGTGAAATTTGAAATCTGTGGGTGACAGATTTGAAAGAAATTTGATTGAAATTGATGATAACATCTCACGAATTTATGTATGAATGTGATACATGTGATATGAAATATTTGTATAGGAAGGACAAATGATGGTTGTCAAAGATGGAAAGCATGGAAAAAGGCTACTATAGTGACATGAGAACCTTGTGATAAGACATGATCCTCATAGAATGATGTGTCATGGTGACACATGTCGAAGGGACACCTCGAAAAGAACAATTCAGAGGGATGCCTCGACTGTAAGACTCGAGGAAGTCTCATAAATTATTCTTGCACGATAAAGACTTGGCAAGACAAGATGGATCAACCGAGGGACTGTATAGTAGAGAAGGGGATGCCTAATCTTGGGCCTGGAGGGCGAGTGACCGCCAACACGAGGAGACTTTGATAATTCTTGTAATATGTTGATTATGATCATGCACAAAATGGGTATGTCGGAAAATAGAGAGTTGAGAAAATATGATATCCATATGGATGTAGATCCATGAATTGTACATATAAGTATTGTTCCGATTTGTGAATATTTCTTCTTGAGCTTGAAAAACAATAAAATGTTCAACATAAAATTGTGAATAATATGCTTACTGTTGAAATTGTTGTAGGCATGTGCTAATGCCACGAGTTTGGGAAAGGACCAGACTATGAAGAAAAGGAAGATGATGTTGAAGCAAATGAAAGATAAAGGCATGGTAGGTGTACTGAGAAAGGACACCGAGGACAGTGTTCCTTAAAAGGGGGATGGGATTGTAACACCCCCCTTTCTAAACCTATGATTATATGTAATTAATCATAATAAGTGATTTCCATGGAATGCCATACAAACAATGTAAATGTATTATTGTTTAAGTGAACATTCCAACAACTGAATATGGGAGTGAAGCCTTGAAGTGCTAGCCATGATACCACTAAAGGAAAGAGTGAGGAAACCTAGAGAGGAGATTCATCATGCTAAGATGACCCAAGCCTCCTTGCTAAAATATCTAAATTGGAAATGATAAGTCATTTTCCTTAACTCTTGTTCCAAGAAAAAATCAATTAATGAGGAAAGACTAGTGGTTGAACAACCAACCAACCCCATGAATACAAGCATGAGAAATATGGCTAGGACAACAAAGGATTCCACCCAAGGTACAACAAAGTACCAATTCTGTAGTCCATATTCACCCACAAGTTCTTTCTGATAGAAGGAAGAGGACATATCGAGAACCTTTTTGTGGAAAAATTCATGCAAGAGAAGCGTACGAGGGGGGGAGAACGAAGCAAAGGATATTGGGGGGAGAGGTCTGGGGAAGACCGAAGAAGAGAGAGTTGGTTAGAAAACCATGCACAAAGAGAGAAACCCAGAAAAACATAGAGGGTGTGAACCCACGTAGGAGAGAAATACGAGAGTCTCAAATGAAGGATCTGGTTGGAGGACTCATCTGGGAGTCTAGGAACCCAACCTAAGTGGGGAAAGATTCAAAATTGATGTTGGGAGGGTGTTTGATAAACCTCGATGGGCCTGAGCTAGGTGGGGGTGAAGAGATCCTTACCAAGAGTGGTGTGAAGGAGAGTAACCTTCACATACCAATATCCTTGAGAATCTGAGAGAGAGAGATTCTTTGGTGGTATCATGGCTTGGTACGGGGGTGGCCTGCTACCGAAGTGAATGAAAACGCAGAGCCTATGGTTGGGTGGAAAGGAAAACACCCACAGTTAGTTCACTGGTCACCAATTCTAACAGATAAGTCTTCATACACCTTGTGTATGGAGTATAATGAGGGGTTGGTGCCTGTAATTATATGCATAAGGATGTAAACTTGTTTGATTAGTATACTGGTTGTTTTCTTTGTATGTCTACGTATTTGAGTAATGGTGGAACATTATGAATATTTTTATCTTGTGAATGCTTTCATGGATAGATATGCCTACTTGAATGAAATGAATACTTGTAGTATATGCAATCCCTTGGGATGTAAAATGCGTATTTTGCATGCTTGTGTAACTAACAGGTTTGTATGGATTACTTATGTTTGTCTTCCCTAGTAATATGATAGACCCATGTATCCCAGTGAAAACATTTAATACCGAGTGTATCTCTATGACATTTCCAATCCATGGAATGGTCATAAGGTACCATGACATAAGAATTGGGATGCCTCAGTGCTTGAAGGAAGTATCTGTATAATAAAATGGCCTTGATCCTTGCATCGATCCTTGTAATGAAACGGAAAGGATTGCATGATGCAAAATCCCTTCCAAGCGATAACGAAAATGCCTTAGAGGTTTTTGGAGCAAGGACATAGCCAATAAGGCCAGGTAGACCTTGGAAACAACTTAAAAGAACTTCTGAAATAGTGAATTCCTTAATCATATTGGTGTCCCGAGATCAACCATTTTTGAGCCAAAACAAATCGTAGTCGTCGATATGACAAAAAAAGATCACGATCCTTCATTAGAGTATGCTATAATTCCTGGAGAGGATGTAATCTGAGTCAACAAGGATAGTTGATCTATCGGAGGGTGGCTATGGTGGAAATATGGAATATTAGAACTGTTTTAGTGGTTAGTGTCGGGGTCCAACGACATAAAAGACCCAGATTCATCACATCCATTGAAGTTGGTGTGGTGATTTGATCTCAGTCGTAGATCATAAGGAGTGCGTGTCATCGGAGTCCAAAGGTCGGAGTATCCTTGGAAGCTAAAACAAAGGAACTCTGAGAGTCAATGATGACTGTTGATAGACGCAAAGACGATATTAAACCTCAACCATCGATTCATCGCAGGTCCCTCCTATTCGCGTGGTAAGTAAGGAAAAGGGGAGAGTGACGTCGTCATGACGTGCTGCTCTAGCATGAAAGCAAACACATTCTCGAGGATATCACATGTTGGTACCTAATTTTTGAAAGGGTCAAGGATGGGACCCCGTTTGGGCTCAGGCCTTTGGAAGGTCACCTTAATAATCAACCATTGAATTTGTAGATCGATAGATCTCAACCATCCATCGAAGAAGGTTGGTCGGAGTGAGCGACAAACCTGATGGGGAAGGAATTCCGACGAAGGGACTCTGAGAGTCAACAAGAACCATTAATCGAAATATGGGTGAGGTCGAACCTCAGTTGTAGATCAAAGGGGGTGCTGCTCAAGTGAGGATAAAAAGGGAAGTGGCGTCAGTGCATCGTGTCATACCAATGTGGAAGTCAGTGTGTACCAAAGATTGATACGTGTCAACTTGAAATTCGTAGGAAGGGTCGAGTGCGAGTCCTTGTCGATCTTAAACCCTAGAACATGTGTCTTAATCCTAGCCGCCAGATCTACAGGTTGAATGATCTTTAAAACTGTTAGATTTGAAGAAGGGAGTTCCTTCGGAGTAGACATTTTAGAGTCATTGAGTGGGTGAAATCCGAAGGAGGGACTCCAAGGACGAATGAGGATCATCGGATCTAGGATGGACAAATTTCCATCATCGATTGGAGTGTTGTCATCAGAATGATTGTGTGCGGGGGTGTTATAGGACTCTGATGGAAGAACTCCGAGAAGATATATGGGTCATTGTTTGGAGGAACTCCAAAAGGATATCTAGACCATTGATCTCCTACCAAAGGGCACAAGAGGGTGACATGGTGATCCGGATTTATGTAGGAACACAATGAAATACAGAAATACACATAAACGCAGAGATGCAGCGGAAATAAGACTTCATTTCATTAATAACAAAATGACTGAAATATGCTTACAGACATAATGTAAATAAACTAGCTAGGGCACTGGTAGCTTATCTCTGAGAAGAGATGTGGCTGCTACTCGCATCCTTGAGAAGATGATTACAATGAGGCTCTAGAGGCCTTTTTACAATGGACGAGAATGAAAAAAGTCATAGACATCCAAAAACCTAACCCTAGGAGATGAAGCGCCAAAAGTCATGTGGGCCCCGTTTGGGTAAGTTAGTACATCAACTTCCCGGGGTCGTAACTTCTGCATACAATCTCCGTTTTAGGCGTGTGATAGCTCGTTGGAAAGGTATCGTCGAGGAGAGTCATTTTGGGGGCTCAATCATGCCTTTGGATATCATTGAGAACCTCGATCTCAAAAAACCTTCATTTAGGCCCTCAAAATGGCCCCGGAAGTTAAAACCTGCTAAAAATAGTAAATTGCCAAAATTGCCAGAAAACTGTTTTGAGCCAGTCGGAAAAGGTGGGTGGCCACTGATATCCACCTGGATCAATCCTCCCTCCTTAGGAAGCAATGGTCCCCATTGCGTTGAGTTCCTCCATGAGATGAGGAAACTTCTGCTGAACTTGGTCTCTGGTGAGCCATTTGCCTTGGTGAAGGAGTTGGCCTGCTTTGACAACTCAATATAGTGGTATCCTTTGTTTTCGGGTGTGCTTGATCTATGTATCC
>JASDQU010736413.1:240686-266235 GCA_032191745.1 Picea mariana | reverse complement strand
AAAGCAAACTGAGACAAGACTATGAACCAGCAAGACTCAGACAGGGTCCATAAAGCCCCCTGAGGATGTATAATTTTGACAGGGAAGAGGATCACCGCCTCTCAAGCTCTCCGACTCCTACACACTACTGAAACCTCTACATCAGGCGTTCAAACGCAAGCTATAGAAGTTTAGGGCGCGGGTTACACGCATGCAGGCCTTCTGCAGGCCGTGTGTACCTCTGTGTGTCCCAATAATTACCATCAAGCAATAGTCAAGGAAAAACTGGTATAAAGAACCAGGTTCCCTGCTAGTTCTGACCTAACAGAAAACAGACAAACAAAGAAATAGAAAATCTAATCCTTTAAACTACCTAAAAACCTCAACTAAATCCGGAAACCCTAAGAGTATCGTCCCCAGTGGAGTCGCCAATTCTGTTGTTGGGAAATAATACCCTACGAACTAGCAAACTAGGGTCTAATTTGCATGCAGATTTTGACCTTAAAGAAATGACCTTTTAACCTACCACCCAAAACTTAAACCCCTCTTTCAAGACACATACATGGAAAGGAACTACTAACCTTTTTTACTGATGTTTGTTGTAGATCTTCCATTGCACTTTCCCGCTTCCTTGCGCTGCTCCTTCCAAAGTTAACCTGCAATCAAGACAAAACACTACGCATGCATGCTATTTTTCTACTTGAGGGTTATAAATTAAGCATAAATAACACAAATCATAGATAACTCAGGAAATGGGATGGGAAAATTATTCTTTTATTATTTTCAAAATGAATCAACTTACAATCAAAGTCGAGACCGGCCACCGCTCCTTGATCATGATCCTGGGCTCCTCCTCTTCTTTGTCCTCCAACTGCTTTGCGTTAATTCTCCTTAGGCTTGAGGAAAGGCTAAAGGGTTGGGACAAATGGATTTGGAAAATGGGCAGAGTTTCTTCACTATAATTTTCCTCCTCCAAATGGTACCCCTACCCCTTCTTTTATAGGCTAGAAGGAGCTAGGGTTTTGGATGAACTTTCGGCCATGCATGGCCGGGAGTTTCAGTTAACTGAACCATATCTTTTTGTCCCATCGGAAACTTTCCTATTTTTGTTCTTTGTTAGGTAAACGCGGGCTGTAGTAGGCCTTCTAGTGTTCACCCGCGTGCAGTAGTGGGTTAGGGCGCGTGTACCTTCACCCAAGAGGATTTTCAAAGAGGTTTCTCAGCAGATGTTTTGGCAATGAAGGGATATGAGTTGGCCTGATGCCAGGTAAGCATGTGTGGTAAGTTGTAAGTACATGTATATATAGTATTGCATGGAAAGAATTATACTAATGGATGAAATTTTGCTAACTCATGAAGTTGAGAAAATTTCAGGAACTGTTAATCATTGCAATGGAAAAGTTGCAAGCCAGGTAGTCACATAAATAGAGACTACAAAAAAATTAATGTTCAGAAAATTGAAATAATAAACTTATTTTTATTAATTATGAACATGCATATGCATAGAATGATGAGTCATTCTATTTGGTTAATTTGTTTGGTAATTGTGATTGAATTGATAGGTGCAAGAAATTCTAAAATCATTGCATAAGGTGTTATACATGTTGAATTATGATGTACAAAAAATACTGACAATTTGTTGGTTGTATGCAAGAGGAAGCATTACAGGAAATTGGTATGCAATTTGGTGCCTATGGAAAACCACAAGGATGGCTGCATTCATAATATGGCAACATCCAAGATGAATCATGAAATAAAATTTCATGTTTTGGGGATAAAATTTGAATTCCCTTTTGAAATAATTGGAGTTCCTAAATGAATTCTTTTATGTTTTCTCATGATAATTGCATGTGGCTGATGCAGATGAGATGATGTTGATTAAAGTTAGAATGTTGACTACAAAGAGTAGCTCGGGGAAGATGCTAATTGGAAATATCTGAGGGCAGTTGGAACTCCAGGAGCCACGGTGCTCTAAGACTTCCGGTACGGCTTGTTGTTGAAGCCCAAGGAAAGAGAGGTGTAACAACCGATGGACTGTGTAAGAGTGAAGGTGTACACTCCTGGGGTGGGACAGGCATGTGGGGAATGAGAGACCGTTTGTTGGAGTGCTGATGAGGTTTGGTTGGTTGGAGTGTTGTTGAGGTTTGGTACCTTGGCCTAGACCATGTTGATATGGAAGTCTTCTCAATCAAAAGATAAGTACAGTTCTCTAATTATTGTATGTTGTGTATGTTGTATATAGGTTATGATGTTATTATAATTGTCTGTATGTACATATATATACATTTCATATATGCTTGCATTACCTGCATCCATGACTGTACATAATGTGTTTCATATTTCATTGCTTAAAGAATATATATACCTGATGTTAATCATGTAATCGATTGGAATGTGATTTAGGTGGAGCAAGAAGGTGTCTTGCAAGTGCATTCAGTGCACATATTGGACCAGAAGAGAAAACAGCTCCGGAATCGAGTCATAGGACTTGTAAAGGTATAGTGGACCTGGTACAGTCCTAAGGATGCGACATGGGAGCATGAGGATACTATGTGGGCAGAATACCCACATATTTTTTAAGATTTTGAAAATCTTGTTGATGTTGTGTAAAGAGTTGCACCGAGGATAGTGAAAAAAATAAAGGGAGGGGATTGTAATATTCCCCAGTAGTGCCCCAGTTATATTATGAATTATAATCATGTTTATGAATTGTAAGCATGTTTTGTAGGATGGTGAGTCGAGTATTGATAAGCTAGTGGGCTTATGTGTTATTTAGGCCGGAGAGCCTAAGTGTTAAAGGCTAGGAGCCTGATTTTGAATATGTAATTTATGCAGATCATTAATACAATATATAAACATCGTTGCATGCAGACCGATCACGAAAAAATATTTATGGGGGACTAAGCTTCCACAGAGGAGTAAGGGAAAGGGGGCTGAAATGTTGGAAAGAGAGGCTAAGTGTTGAGCCTAAGGGATTAAGTCCTTGGGAATAATAATTTATTATTATTCCAAAAGCTATGTGAAATGTATGTTTTTATACTAAGTCCTGGGAGAGGAAACGCATGCAGCTCCAAGTATGCAAAAGGGAACACATGCAGCTCCAGGAAGACAAGTATCAACCTGGGTGCATGCAGTTAAAAGTTGAAACATCATCTGAGTTCAAGGTTCGTCCTCAATTCTGTTGTAGGTTGTCTAAAACCAGGAATTTCGTCTAGTCTTTGCATTGGTCCTCCAGTCTGTCAACCTCTACATAATTTTCCTATCACGCACCCTGAAAATCAGTGGCAACCCGTGGACTGAGCCGTGTCTCATGTGTGTCTTGTGAACCTGATTTATCCATTCTGCAAATCCGAGTCCATGCTTAACCGTCTGGGTTGTTTTTGTCTATGAAACCTGAGCATACAATAATTTTCTATGCCATGTGTGTTATAATTGTGGGCTGTTGTGGCCTCGCAATACCTTGGTCGAGTGTGATTGGCTATCGTCATTTGTTCCTTACTGAGTCTCATCAGTTTTCTCGTTGTGCTGGAACGGAGCTGAAGAAGCAGATTGTCAGGCTTATGTGCAACACTCTCTCTAGGTGAGAGAGGTGGTTGTGGTTGAAGAAGCAGGTTGTCAGTTCTATTAGTAGATCTCTCCAGGTGAGAGAGTCAGTTGGGAAGTGGTTTTCTCCTAGAGAGAGTGCAACACCAGCTACAGAGCTCTGAAAACTTTGGTCCGACATGTTGTTGAAGCCCAAGGCAAGGGAGGTTTAGCAGTCGAAGGACTGTCTTGGTGACAGTGAAAGTGTATACTCCTGGGGTGGGACAGGTATGTGGGGAATGAGAGTCCATGAGTAGTGGGAGTAAGAAGGCTCCTGGAGATAATCCTTCTGGTTGCTCTGTGCAGTTTTCTTGTAACCTCAGCCTAGTCTAGGATTCCCTTGCCCTAGGTGGAGCTTAGTCTTGGCTCGAGGTTGACCCACTGTTGAGCGTGATGAGTAGCATGGTCTATGGATGGGAGGTTCATGGAAGGTTTGCACGTAGTTGGTGGTATTCCAATAATAGATAAGTACCAATTTTATGTTCATTTATATGTTGTGTAATGGTACATATGTTGTAAACGATGAGTATTGCATGTATATGTTGTAAATGTTGCATGTGTAGGCTTACTATTATTTCTGCATTATTATGTATATATATATATATATATATATATATATATATATATGTAGAATAGTCATTCTATGTTTATATGGATGTGTATGTTTTTCCGCAAGTATCTCTGTGTGGCATAGCCTAGTAGTTCAAGGCTGGAGTTGTCACAGATCATAATAGAGAAGATGAAGTCTTTCAGGAGTAGTGGCATTGCCCAGGCCGATTGATGGCTGGGGATGTTACAAAATGGCCATCAAAGATTTAAAGGATAAGTTAAGGTTGTGTGGGTAGCATTACTTGGTCTTTGGAGGGTCGGGGATGTTACATGAAGTGGTGTTCACTTCCAAAGATTGTAAGATAAAGTCTATAAACTCAGGACAAGTGGTGGCTAAAGGCATAAGGACAGATAATAATGTATATGTTCTTAAAGAAGATATAGAAGAGTGTCATATAAGAAAACGTGATGAAATATGTTTATGACATAGAAGACTTGGACATCTAAACTTTGACCACTTAATCAAGCTCAAAAATCTTGAGGCAGTAAAATATCTTCCAAGAATATCAAAGCCACAAGATTCTGTGTGTAAACCCTGCCAAGTAGGAAAGCTAACCAAGGCACAGTTTAAATCCAAGAGCTCTACTTCAACAGAGAAACCACTCAAATTAGTTCATATGGATTTATGTGGACCATCAATATAGGAAGGCACATGGAAGGAAAACTACTTCATGTTGATCATTGATGATTACTGCAGACTCACTTGGGTTGCTTTTCTCAAAGAGAAAGTCGAAGCATTTGAGAAATTTAAAATATTTAAGGCTTTAATTGAGATTCAAACAAGCCAGAGATTAAAGGTTGTAAGATCAGACAAAGAAGGAGAATTTATGTCAAGTGATTTCAAGGAGTTATGTGATAAACATGGGATCAAGAGAGAATACACAATCCTAGGAAATCCATAACAAAATGGAGTAGTTGAGAGGCAAAACAAAACAGTTCAACAAATGGCCAGGTCAATGATGAATGAAAAGAATATTGGTAAAACCTACTGGGTAGAATCAATACACACAACAATCCATATTATTAACAAATCTCATCTCAGACCACACAGTGACAAGACACCTTATGAACTGTGGTATGGAAGACCTGCTTCAATCAAACACTTCAAAGTCTTTGGGAGTAAGTGCTACAAAAAGAATAATACTGAAAATATTGGCAAGTATGTTGACAGGGTTGATGAAGGCATATTCTTAGGGTATTCTACAAACAGTAAAGGATATAGATGCTATAATAAGAGGCAACATAAATTGGTTGATTGTATTGACATAAAAGTTGATGAAGGAGTCTCAATAAGAGAGATGAGAAATATTGAATCAACAACAAAGGATGTATTTGAAGTTGAAGGTGAACAGGTCTAAGAATTAGAAAAACAAGACTTTGAGTCAAATGAAGATACAAATACTCAAGCAGACTCAAATCAACAGACAACATCAAATCCTTCCTCCAGAATTACTCAAAAGAATCATCTTGCAAGTCAGGTAATTGGTGAGAAAGACAAAGGTGTACAAACCAGGAGAAGGATAATTAAAGACACCGTGTAATAACATATAGCCTTCATATCCATGGTGGAACCCAAAAACTTTAATGAAGCCATTAAAGATGTAAATTGGTTAAAATCAATGAATGAGGAATTGGATCAGATTGAGAAGAACAATACTTGGGAGCTTGTTCCTAGACATGCAGATAAGAATGTAATTGGCTCCAAATGGGTGTTTAAAAACAAAATGAATGAACAAGAACAAATTGTTAGGAATAAATCCATATTGGTCATTAAGGGGTATGCACAAGTTGAAGGACAGGATTTTGATGAAACCTTTGCACCAATGGCAATATTAGAAGCCATCAGAATGTTTCTTTCCTATGCATGTAATAAGAACTTTAAAGTATATCAGATGGATGTTAAGCCATAATTTCTTAATGGAGATCTAGAAGAAGATGTATATGTGGAGCAACCTGAAGGATTTTCACTGACAGATAATCCTGACTATGTCTATAAGTTGAAAAAGGAATTATATGGACTGAAACAGGCACCACAAGCCTGGTATCATAGATTGGACAAATTTCTACATGACAAAGGATTCAAGAAAGGTATTGTTGACATTAATCTATACATAAAGTCTGAAAGTGATGATTTATTAGTTGTTTTGGTTTATGTAGATGACATTATTTTTGGATTCACTAATGACCCTTCAGTTCAGTGGTTTTCCAATTCAATGCAAACTGAGCTTGAGATGTCCATGATAGGAGAACTGTCATATTTTCTTGGTTTATTAATCAATCAGAGTTTTGCAGGGATATTTATCTCTCTAGAACATTATTTGAAAGATATGTTAAATAAGTTTCAAATGGAATATTCTTCTCATGTTAGTACACCTATGGTGGTTGGTTGCAAGCTCAGTAAAGATATTTCACCTGATGTTGATCAAAGAACATATGGATCAATGATAGGCAGTCTTCTGTACATCATAACATCTTGTCCTGATATAATGCAAGTTGTTGGGATGGTAGGTATTTATCAGTATGCTCCTAAACAAAGTCATTTAGCAGTTGTCAAAAGGATATTCAAATATTTGAAGGGTACAGTGACTTATGGTCTCTAGTATCCTAAAAATCATAATTTTCAATTAACTGCATATTCAGATGTTGATTGGAAAAACTGTTTGGATGAGAGAAAGAGCACCAATGGAGGTGCATTCTTCTTAGGTGATTCATTAGTATTATGACTTAGTAAAAAGCAGGGATCTATTTCATTATCAACTACAGAGGAAGAGTACATTGTTGCTGCTACTTGCCGCACTCAGATCTTATGGATGATACAAACTCTTGAAGATTTGAAGGTAACTTATACTGATCCCATTCCATTTCATTGTGATAACACCAGTGCCATTAGTTCTCGAAGAATCTTGTTCTCCATTCCAAGATGAATCATATACCAATAAAGTATCATTTTCTCAAAGAGAAGGTTAAACATAGTTACCAACTTAACGAGAACCCTCCAGAGTTCTCATTTTTTGGGGGGTCCAATTTTTTACCTCGTTTTTAAAAATGGTGCTACCAGTAGCACCCTCTCTTTGTTTTTAGGTGATTTTTGATATTTTAATTTTTTCGATCCACAATATTTTTATTTTTTAATTTTTGGTACATATTCCTTAAAATAACATGTCAAATAAATCATTTTTATGGACATAATTGAACAAAAAAAAATTAAATTTTATAAAAAAATTATCATTTTCTTTCATATTTTTATACATTTGAAGTAAAAAAATGACAACATTTAATAAAATTTTCCAATGTATAGTGATTCAAAAACAAATAAAACGGAAAAAAAAAAGAAACAATAAAAAGATTCATCACAAAACAAAAAGAGATACATCTTTATTCTTATTTTCAAATATGAAAGTCAAATCATTACAATTATAACTCATCAAAAATTTGAAAAATTGAGCATCGTCTTCAAAGCCATATTTAAACTAATAAACAATATCATATATCCCAAATTCATCATGCTCAACAGACACATCATCATCTTCTTCAATGTCATTTCGTGCTTCTAATGTGTCATTTTGTTCTTCCATTGGTTCTTTGATATCTACAAGTTCTCCAAAGTGATCATTTTCAATCATTCCTCCTAATGGTACTTGAGGTTCCTTTGACAATTTTGCCACCTTTGATTCACTAAAATATCCTTTCCTCAATCCAACTTCTTGTATTTCATCTGGAAGAGCTGGAATAGCATTAATTCTTTGTTGAATAAAACTGCACTATATTGGGTCACTTTCAATGGCTATGCAATTCCTTCTTTTCTGTAGGCAACACACTAATGTTGTACCTAATCACCAAATACAAAATAAATAATGAAGTTAGATACTATCAAAAGATAAATTAAAAATAATTTAAGATTGAAGTATGATTTCATAAATATTAGATAATAATTCTTACTTGAACCCGAGAACAAATCCAAAACTCAATCTCCTTCATTTGAAAATTTATCTATAAGATAGTTAATTAATGTTTGTGGTTTTTGATAAATGTTAACCATCTCTCCTTTCAAATCTTTTTCCTCGTATGTTAGCTTTATAACCACATCATTGTATGCCAATATACTACTAAGAGTCTCTCCATCATTTGCAATGACAAGAATACAATTATAAGAATCATCTTTTTCCCAGGTTGCAAGATGTATCTCTCAAAATCATGTTTAAATGATTCTTTCTTGGAGCTATGAATATTTGGCTTATGCCTGTAACATAAATAAGTGAAATTTCAATTAACTTGTGAACTAATAAAATTGTTTTATAATATTAATTGTTAAACATACACTTTCAATATCTTACCAAATAAAATGTCTCCTTGTCTTTTCTTTCCCTTTAAAACTTGATTGTACTAATCCTTGTTGTGTGTCTGAATGAAATACTAGAAATATCCAAAATGGTGATGTTGTAACTTCTATAGATCCCATAACCACTTTACTGAAAGCTTGGTAAGCATAAGGCTCAATATCATATTCGATGTTTGGGATATTATAACCATGAGGGATATCCACAATAACTAGGGAGTATTCTTTTTTAGGAACAATACTTGCAGGCTTTTCACAATCACCTAATATCACTTTATATTGAACAGTGTCAAGCCCATTCCAAATGTAATGATCAAGGGTGTCATCAAGTTGAACATTTTGAACACGTCTCCTTCTTTCTCTTTCAAACTTAGCTTTTTGAATAAAACTTTTAAAATTTTTAGGTACTCCATCTACATTCTTCTTTGGCATCTTTAATGAAACAAACAAACAAATAGCTATATATCTATAACTATTAAAATATAAATAAATTAACTTACAAACAGATAATATGAATGCAATAAATCAACATACCTTTTTGAATGCAACAAAAAATTGTTTCAATATTGTTGAAGAGCTTGAATCTGGATAGTTGAGTTTAACATCATCCCAACTTTCTTCATTCAACATCTTGACCATTTCCTCTTGTATTTTCATATACACCTTGTGACTAAATAAAAAATAATAATGTTAAACTGATATTAAACTGAAAAAATTAATTATCTTGTCCTAACATAAATAAAAATAAATCAACAGATTTACTTTTTAAATTCATCACACATTTCTTCCATTGACAATTCTCCCAACCTAACACGTGATAATATACTTATGATAAGTTATCATCCTTCACTCCTTGTATTGATCTACAAGGTGTTATAGTCATATCCTCAGGAAGATTTTTTATGTCGAGACTTGTCTTACTTGTGCCACATATCAATGGTTTAGCCTTCTTAACTCTCTGATTCTTTATACCAACATGTTCCCATAGGGTGAATATCTTATCTATCAAATCCCATACATGTCTAGTTATAAATCCCAATTGAAAATAGTTATCCACAGATCTAAATATATCACTTCCTTTGTGATATTTTTCTTTTGTATTCTCAACATCATGTGGGAATCCTATTTCCATGCAACATTCCTTCCTAAACTTAACGTCAACATTTGATCTCTCCCCATGGCATATTTCAGAAAATTCATTATGGATGAATCTCACCCTTTGAATGAAGGTCATAGAAATTTTGTACTCATTGCCTGTGTTATGATCCCATGCCAGTAACTTTTATTCTGAATCTATTAAACCGTCATAAATTATGCATTTGTCTGTCTCAAAAAGAGGATTATTGGGATATTCTAGCATCAATTCTCTTCTAGCCTCTGCAGAATGATTTCCTCCAATCACATAATATTTGTAGTTAAAAAATTTTAATCTATCAAATTCTTCTCTCGTAGGAAATTCCATTGGGTCAACAAGAACTAGGTAGTCAACCACATGTGCATATGGATTGTATCTAATCAATGCTTTCAAATTGTGAATATGCAAGTGATGTGGTTTTCTAATTTGATATTTTTCCTGGCCTTCCGTGGGTTTATAAAGTTGTTTCACATTCAACTAAAATGTGTGGCCATCATCAACTAAGTTTGTCGTCCTCATTCTATTTCGAATGGCATTTTGTGTTGTTTTCATAATACCATCCTCTAGATAAGCACTTGGTGTTATTATTTATTTGCTACCTTTAGAAATTTCACTATAATACTTCGAACTAACAATGGCTTCTTGAACATTATCAACATTTGTTTTCTTCCTCTTATGATTTAAATTTGCTTCATCTAAATCAATGATTTCTTCATAAACAATAAGAATAGACTCATCATCAACCATCGGTATTTTGTGTTTATCTTGTTTGATCTTTTTGCGAGAAGGAGTGATAGTTACCTCATTGGGATCAATCTCAACAAAACCTTCATTTGGAGTTTCCTCATTTTCAAATGTAACTCTTTTAGGATTTCTAGAATGAGGATTTTTCTTTCTTCTTTCATGTTCTTCTCTGTCTACTCTTGCAGGTTCAACCTCCATTTATTTTTGTTTCTTTTTCCTTCCTTCTTGTGTCTTTTCAATAGGAAAAGTGTTGATGACATCCATGATATCATTCTCTGTAGAGTAAATCCCCAATAACATATGTGAAATCCGTCCAACAAAAATCTGTAAAAATAAAATATAATATTTTCATGTTAAATAAAATTAAAACATTAGCATGATACTAAAAATAATAAACGACACAAAAATAGAAATAAAAAACTCACATTGTCTTTCTCAATGTCATCAACGATGGATGCAAATAATTCTGAAAAGCATTCATTCTTATTATAATTTCTCAATTTGAAACAATATCTAAACTTGATATAAGTTCTCCCTTGTGTAACAAGTGCATAAATAATATCTGTGGCTGGCACCAAACATATATCTCGTAACAACCCAAGTGCTTGATAATTTCCATGCACATGTTCTGATTCAACACAATACAAATATATATGATCTCCATTGTTTCCTTGCTTGTCTTTAAGAAACCAAGAATATTTTTGTTTGTTTTCACCTTCCAAAAATTTCCACTTTCTAACATTCTTCATTGCCCTTGATAGCTCAGGTGTTAAGCTATTATTTTGTTGCCTAACATTCATGGAGGTTCCAGTTGCAATTTTTGATGCCATTATTGCAGGTTGTGATTAAGATATATTGAGAGATAATCTATTTCCTGACATTTTCCTATATTAAGATAAAAAAAAAAATTAATCCTTGCACATTATAATCAACTAAAAAACATAACATTGATTAGAAAAATTAATTGTTATATATATGTAAAAAAACTAAAAAATCCTATAACATTGATTATATATATGTGTAATGTAACATATAACAACATTTTTATATGTTATACAACATATAACAATGTTATATGTTATATAACATACATGCATTTCTCTAGCCCCCACAACCAAGCCCCGAGCGCGCCCGTGGCTTGGAAGTGGAGTCTAGCGCGATGTGAGCATCACCCTAGCCTCCCCGTGCCCGGGGCTTGGTTGTGGGGGCTAGGGCGATGCTTGACATCGCCCCAGCCCCCACGCGGCTAAGGCACAATACGGCTTGGCCGTGGGGGCTAGGGCAATGCTTGTATGTTATATTAACATATAACAAATAACAATGTTATATGTTATATATATAACAAATAAAAATGTTATATGTTATATATATAACATATACGTAATGTTATATAACATATAACAACATCTAACATATAACCTAAAAACCATAAAAAACTAGAGAAAATTTTAAAAAATGTTAAAAAACTATATCTAAATTTAATTTTTTTTGTCTTTTTTTTTCAAAAAATCTGAAGGATTTTTCGAGAAAAGTAGAAAACATCTATGTTTTTTAGAAAAAAATAGAAAACATGCAAGAATTTAACAAAAAACTGAATTTAACAAAAAACTAACCTTTGAAATGTGAAATTCTCCTCTTTGCTTGCTAGATTCTCCTCAGATGTCTTCTCAATGTTTTAGCTTGCTCCAAATCCTAAAACAAATACTACGCAAGATATAACACAATATAAAAAGATAAAAGAAGACTGTGTATATATAACACAAATGGTATAAATTACTGTTAGTATAATCAATGTGGGATAAGAAAAATTAGGTATATTGTCTACATATATACCTAAAATTATATGGATCATCAATATGTTTAATCAATGTGGGATAAATAGATAAATATGATAAATATTGTATTTAACATGTAAATAACAAAATAAAAGAGTAAAATTGTTTTTACTTTTTAAGGGATAATAACTAAAAACAATTGAGGGGGAAATTTAGAGGGTAAAATTAGAGGGGAAAATTTTGGAGGGAATATTTTGGGGTGGAATTTTGGGGGCAAAATTTAAAGGAAAAAATTTGAGGGGGAAATTTTGGAGGGAATATTTTGGGGTGGAATTTTGGGGGGGGAATTTTGGAGGGAAATTATAATTTTTTTTTTTTTTTTGGGGGGGGGCATTTAGAGGGAAAAGCTCATTATGCATGTTATTATAATGTCATAGGGACAATGAGCATTTATATCATTCTATGTTATGAGAGAGAAGGGATGGCTTTATCAAATAAAGAAAATTGTATTTTTGAGACATCAACAAATTCTTCACATACCTCTTCTGTTGGGACTAGGAAATGCCATAGGAATGTTTGTAATACAAATGAGGAGTTGCATTTTTCATCTAGTCATAATTTTGATCATGGTGCAAGCAATTTTATTCAACATGTTACTCATGAAAGTGCTAAATCAAAGGACTTTGAAGGCACCGATGATGAAGAGGACGAATATGATGGTGATAAATCTAGTCAGCAGTTTAATAGTAATGAAAATAATCAAAATGTAGGTCAAAGTGGAGACTATGATCAAAGTTTAAATGATTGGGAAGAGAATTTTCCTCCAAGTGAAGAGTTTGAATGTACCGATGAAGATTTCCAAGGCACCAATGAAAATGATGGAGAAATTCCCTTAGGTGCAAATTTTAAAAGCAGTGAAGATGATTATGACAATGGTGGGCCAAATTCCTCGAGTGGAGAATTTAAAGACAACAATGTTGGTGATTATGATTTTCCTCCTAGTGAGGATTTTGAAGGTACTAATGAAGAGTTTCGTCCAAGTGAGGATTTCCAAAGCACAAATGAGGATGGAGATGAATTTCCCCCAAGTGGAGACTTTAAAAGCAATGATGACGATTATGAAAATGCTCGACAGTCTTTCTCGAATGAGGAATTTAAAAGAAACAATGTTGGTGCTGATGATTTCCCTCAAAGTGAGGATTTTGAGGGTACCAATGAGGATAATGAAGATTTTCCTTCAAGTGAGGATATTGAAGCTAGTAATGAGGATGAGGATGATGAAGAATATATTTCAAGTGGTAAGTTTCAAAGTAGTGGAGATGATTACGCCATTGGTGGTCACGCTTTCCCAAGTGATAAATTAAAAAGAAACAATGTTGATGTTGATTTTCCTCCAAGTGAGGATTTTCAAGATACTGATGAAGGTTTTCAAGGAACTAAGCAAGAAGGTGGAAATTTTCACTGAACTGAGGATTTTGAAAGCAATGAAGATGATTATGTCAATAGTGGACATAATGTTGATGATTATTTTTCTCCAAATGATTATGTTGATGATGATGTTTTCAAACATTCAGCTACAACAAATGAAGGTGATCGACATTCTCTAGTTCAGTCTCCTAACAATGTTTTGCTTGATACTCCTTGTGGTGATAAGGAAAAACCTTCTAGTGAGGATGATTAAATAGTGGAGACATTGCAAAGAAACATTGTGTCTAGGACCAAGATTAGAACTTTTATATCGATTCAAAGCATTCTAGTTATACAAGGTCTAGGAAATAATTTCTCACTAAATCAATTTCCATAAAAGAATTGATTTCAAGTGAATGTTGTCAAATGAATTGTTTGAAAAGCATGGACTACATGTATGCCTTGAATAAAAGGAATTCATATGTGACAATGAATAAGAGCATGCAAAATTCATATTTGACAGGGTGCATGATATTCACCAATACAATATATGATTATCTCATTGGGAATATTTTACTTTGCAGAAAGACTTTCAAAAAAATTCACTCAATTGGTGATCTTCTTCTATCAAGAATCCAGATAAGGTTGGAAAAAGATCCATCATTTTATTCAAAGGTACATCATGGACGAAAGAGTGGTCCATTCACAAAAACTGCATTGTCATGGATGTGTGATTTCTTTTCCAAACATGGAGAGTGTATGCCAGATAGAGACACAATACATATTCTAGATAATTTTTCAAGGAGGGAAATATACAACTTATACAAAGGATATGTTGAAGATGTTGAAGGAAAGAATAATTTTATTACATATGCATATGTGATATTCTTCTATCAAAAATCCAGACAAGGTTGGAAAAAGATCCATCATTTTATTCAAAGGTACATCATGGATAAAAGAGTGGGCCATTCACAAAAACTGCATTGTCATGGATGCGTGATTTCTTTTCCAAACATGGAGAGTGTATGCCAGATAGAGACACAATACATATTCCAGATAATTTTTCAAGGAGGGAAATATACAACTTATACAAAGGATATGTTGAAGATGTTGAAGGAAAGAATAATTTTATTACATGTGCATATTTTACAAGAATATGGAAGAAACAATTCAACAATGTATGTATTCCTAAGAATTCAAGGATGGAGATTTGTAGTATATGTGCTACTCTTAAATCAAGAAGAGATAAATCTGAAGGGGCCGAAAGAGGTATGTATTTACTATTTTTTTTTTTTAAATTGAATAGTCATCAACTATGAAAACACACGATCAATATTTCCATTTTATGTCATGTGCAGATTCCATAATCAAAGCACTTCAAGAACATCAGAATCAACAATCAAGTGAAAGACAAAAGTTGTACAAACATTGGAAGAAGTGTTATGATGCTCCAAACAAATATTTAGGTATAATAATTGATGGCATGGACCAAAAGAAAACACTTCTACCACATTTTGTCCATACACCCAAAAATTTACAGGAAGAGAATTTCATTCAGTTTCACTTGGTTGGTTGTATGGTTTTCAATGGAAAAATGTGTCCAAGATTTTACTTCACAGCTCCAAATATTCACAATGATGCAAATCTGACCATCACCATAATTCATCATGTGTTCACTCACTAGTCTGGAAATATTCCTCAAGTTCTCTATCTACAGTTGGACAACATTAGTCATGAAAATAAAAATCAAATTGTGTTTGGATATCTAAGCATGCTTGTTGAAATGAGAATCTTTCAAAATGTGAAATTTGGTTTCCTTCTTGTTGGACACACTCATGATCATATTGATCAAATGTTCAATCATTTTTTTGTAACATTGAAGAGGAAAAATGTTGGAATTCTACCATCATTGATTGAATGTATCAAGAAAGAATACATTCCAGAGCCTGTTATTCATATATTAAAAGAAACTGTTGACATGCGAAGATTTATTCAAGGATCACATCGTGAAGAAAAATGTATTGACCAAATTAATGACATTAGCTTCCAACATCAATTTTGTTTGAAAAAAATTGATGGGAAAACACTTATATGGAGAAAGAAGTATTCAAATACTACAGAATGGAGGCCTTCATTAGGTTTATCATTTTTTAAGTTCATTCCAGATCGTCCAATTTTTGCATCAAAATTATTATTTTTACAATCAGTTGTTGAAATCCATAATGCATGAAGGCGTAATAGAGATGTAGATTATTCAGAATGCTTGAAAGAAATTAAAAAGTCCATTAAGGATACATATGAGTACTTTGATGTTGCTGATTCTATTTGGTGGGAGTCTTTTTTCAATAGTCAAAGTGACATAATTTCAAGCTCGACAAATGAAGATACAAAGTTGAGGACTCCATTTCATTGGCCACAAAATATGCCAAACGAATATGAAGAAACAAACATTGTTGAAGTTCAAGAATCTCAAGGTGCTATTGAGATTACACAAGCAGAAGAAACAGAAATGTATATTGGTTCGCGAAGGTCACATGCACAACGTGAAGCCATGGAAGAACATTATAGGGGTTCATTACAAGATATTAAGGAGGGTAGCATGATTGCAGTTTTAGCGACTGAGGATCCACATGGTTATCCATTCTGGATAGGAAAGGTTATAAAGATTGAGAAAGAAAATGTTGATGTTGTTGCAATTGAAGTGCATTGGTATGCAAAAAGTAACACCCATTCAATGGTGTGTACAAGCCAGAGATGGTGGTTGAGAAACATGTCAATAGAAAGAGAAAAAGAAAGGGTCAAAATACAACTCGTTGTCGCACTGGCCTCTTAAAAGTAGATGATGTTGACAAACTTGTTTATGACTTCAATTTGACAAAGAGATGAACTCTTCGCTCCAAGACAACAGACATTATCAAGAGGTTGTTGCCATAAGAAATAAATGCAATATGGGCATCTGTTGAACCTAGTCGTAGATCTAAAAAACATTTGACATCTGAAATGTTGGGCATGCATGTAGACTCAGATGGTGCATTCATTTACAATAGAGAAGAGTATGGATCATATACATCTTCATCAAAACATTCATCTGAAGACAATGTAGACTCTGATGGTATTTCAGAAACCATGAGTCAATCTGAATAAGTGTATGGAACATTTTAATAATTTTTTATCCATATGATGTTTGTATGGTAGCTAAAAAAGAGCATTGAACTTACATATGATCTTACATGAAGTTATGAATCTTTTGTTATGTTTTATGAATGATATGTTTTTTTAATATGGATAATATAATAAAATTTCTTAGCTCATATGTTTTGAATATGGTCAATATAACAATACTTTTAAGAAACTATTTATGTTTCATTCAATGTAACTTGTATTCGCTTTTTTATTGTTAAAAGGAAAAAATTATTAAAAAGTGACGTTGAATTTTTAAAGTATATTGTGATATTTTCATGGCATTGTGTATTAACTTGTGCTTTGTGTGATGATAACATTTAAAAAGTAAACATTTAAGGGTTGATTTTATGATTTTGTTTACAGTAATGATGAGTTATTTTACCACATTATAAAAATTGGTCATTTTAATACCCCAATTTTAGAATGGGTGCTACCGGTAGCAGTACGTTTCAATTTGATGGTTGATTTTGAGGTTTTGGTTTTAATGGTACCAAGTGATAAAAACACGATTTCAAATGATCTCAAAATTTAACGTTTTGAAAAGAAAAAAAAAATCAAAAACATCTTTTTTGTTTTTAGGTGCTGATTTTAAGGTTTTTATGAGCTATTGTCTAAGATTTGAAAGCCATGTTCAAAAAATGTTGTAATTTTGACCCCGTTTTAAAAAATGGTGCTACCGGTAGCACCACTTTTTATTTGGGGGTTGATTTTGATGTTTTTTATGCAAAAATATTGGTTTTTTTGGCCAGAGTTCTCGTTTTGAGGTCATAGTTCTCATTAAGTTAGTAACTATGTTGTTACAAATAGAGTTGTTAAGCTGAATTATATTCCTTCCATAGAACAAACTGCAGACATCTTTACTAAACCCCTAGCCAAGACACCATTTGAATATCTCCGTTAGAAGCTGGGTGTCATCCCTTCTCTCACCTAAGAGAGTCCATCCTGTCAGGGGGAGTATGTGTTGGTTGAATATCTGATACCTCCGAAAAGTAATGCAATAGCTCAGGGGAAGCTTGTTTTCTTTGACATCGATGTCAAATGGGGAGAAAAAGGTGTTGTCTATATGCTATATTTGGAGGTCTAAGGAAAATAGTGCAACCTTTCAGGGTTGCCATCAATGCCAAAGGAGGATATTGTTGGCATGTTTGTAGGAAGAATGTGTTTGTCATTGATGGCAAGAACAACAGAAAACCAAACCTCGAGAGAGTAGAAGACAAGAAAGGTCAAAAGAGATAGCGGTTTTCAAAAGTGTAGACGAGGTCCAAGAGACGGACTTGTAGGAGGAGAAACTTAGAAAACCTTCTAAGTTGGAGAGATTAGAAGCTCAGGAGGAAGAGAGACAGTGGTCGTTGGATCACCAATCCAAAGGACCAACAACTGTTGGATTAAATTGATGGAAGGATAGGATAAGCGAGGCAAAATGATTGAGAATTCGATCATTCTAATTTTTTTCAGTCGTCAAATTGATTTAAGTGGAAGGACGGGATAATAAAGAGTCGTTGATCTAAGATCTTGATCAACGAACAAAATTCGTTTCGGGTCTAAAGATGTGAGGAGGTTACACTACAGAGAAATCACTTCGAGAGTTTCAGTTTGAGATATGAAATCCCCGAAGTCTGGAGAGCCGAAGAGCTGGAGTAAACGTTAGCCATCACATCATTTTAAAGTGGAAGGAAAGAATAAGCTAGAAAATAATCATTGTAGAAAGATCGAGTCATCAATATAAGAACATGATTGACAAACAACATTTAGTTCGGGTCTAAAATTTGTGAGGATGTTACTGTTCAGGGATTCTCACTTCGGAAGAATTGGCAACTTGAAAAGTCGAAATACTCGAAGTCCCGAGGGTTGAAGTCCTGAAGTGAATGGGGATCAACGCCAACAAGACTACGTCAGCAAGGACACATGGTGCAATCAGGCAATGACAAGTGTCAAGTTAATTTGGCATTTCAGGTATGTGCAAATCACAAATCTGAGTGACACGTAGCAGTTACTAGGCTCATGACATGTCATCAAGTGACGTAAGAAAGTGACGTCACTCTGAGAGTTTTACTTCGGGAACTTTACCATCAGCACTTGCCCAAAGTTTTAAAGTCCTAAAGTGGTTTGGGGTCGTCCATCGTCGAAGAGGATGGGTGGCATGAGATCCACAACTTCAGAAGTTTTTGGATGCAGAGAACATGAAAATCGTCAAAGAAAAGTATCGACCGTTGATCGTCGAGAGGGGTATGTGTCAAAAGATTATGTATTCGGGTGAAAGCACTCCGGGAGAAATGAGTGCATAGGATTTGAAACTCCTAAAGCTCGAATTTTCTAAGTCACTCATGACTGTTGATCGTCAAGGGGAGTATGTGTTAGCTGATCTAAGATTTCAGAGAAATCTCACTTCAAGGATTTCCAGTTGAGACTTGAGAATTTTGAATTCCAGACACACAAAAGGATCATGACCGTTGATCCGAAAGGGACACGCGTCAGTGGACTGTCAGCTCCAGGAAAAATCAAAGGAAGGTTGAAAGGTTGGAAAGTTGAGGTTTCCAAACCTCGAATACCCGAAGGGATTGTGATTGTTGATTCGAGAAGACCACACGTCATTATATCGTGGACTCCGGGTGAAATCCTCTAGGAGAAAATGAATTTTGAGAATCGAGACTCTCAAAGCCCGAAAGGGGAAATCGATCTCATCTGTTGGTTTGTAGGGCCACATGTCACTTGGTCGTTAAGACTAAGGATCGTGCATGGACAGAGGAAAAAAGGTATGGAAGGAAGATATATTGAAGTCATTGATCGAAGGAATCTGTCAGAGACTGCGAGATCGACGATCATTCTTGATTGTGAGGCCAGAACATGCTTAGGTCTTAATTTTTCATGAGCGGGCCACAATTGAAACCATAGTTTTGGAGAAAGGGTATGTGGCAGCTGGAGGTGGATTGTGGGGAGAAAAGAGGTTGATCCCAAACCACTCTTGGACGCATATACAATCGCTCACTTATGCAAGGATGTAGCCTGAGGTCACATGTGATAGGGGGCTAATGAGAAGAGAGTTTGCGCCCATAATTATGTGGTCACGTGAAATTCATCGCCCAAGGTCATATCGAAAAAAAGGAGCTAGCGCTTTCTAGACCAAGATCGTGAAGCACCTTTTGAATAGGCATCTGGTCACGTGAAGGAAGGGGATTAGAAGCCAAAGACACCAGAAACGACTGATTGTAACTTCTAGAGAATGAGAAGAGTTGTGAATGCTAGAGAAGCCAAAGAATATCAGGATAACGCCCACTGATGATGAACCGATTCTGGATAACCACCAGAGAAGATGAAGAGTTTGAATGATGATCAGAAGAGAGGACTCGACATGCAAAATACATGCAAAACAGAGAGTATATTGTGCTTTTTCGAAGGGGATGCATGTGTGTAGGTGTAGATGATGTGTAGTATCTGAAGTGGAGATCAGAGGCATAGTGAAAAGAATGGAGAGGCATCACAAAGCATAAAATGGAGAAGAGAAGCTAAACATAGAAATGTCGTGTGTAGAAGCATAATAGAGCATAGAAGTTGAAGTAAGAAGAGGAAACATGGAGCTGTAGAAGATCATATCAGAGACAGTTCAATTAAGTAAAGTTTTATATATTAGGGTGATAGGGTGGTGCTAGGGAGGACGGTTGTCCTCAAATTTTCAAGTGGGTGCTTGAACACAAGGAGTTGTAGCTTCCATCTGGTTGCAGCCAAAAAAACCAGGGTGATAGGTTGGTGCAAGGGAGAACCATTGTTCTCTGTTATACAAGTTAGTTCCTGTGTGACTAGAATTTTTTGCTTCCATCCATTCGGTGTTGGAACACTCAAGTAGTTGGTGGTTCCTTCTATTGGGTGCTAGAGAAACAAGAGGGTTGGTGCTCTCAAAAAGTTGCATATTTTTAAAGAAGAGGTTGTAGCCTTATTTTGAGTTGGTGCTCAAATATTGATGATGTACAGAACATAAAAGACTGCTTATCATTCCAAGAAGAAGAGGTTTTCTCCCTTTATGGGTTTCCTCATGAATATATGCCTCTGTGTATATCATGTGTGTGATTGATTTTTATTATTTCTATTGTTCATGACTTGCATAATCTTGATGATCGCTTGAAGAAGGCTAATAACATTTTAATAGGCATAAAATTGTTTAAGCACAGTAACAACTGATTCACCCCCACCTCTCAGTTTCCTTATTATTTCCAACAGTACTTTGTTACTTGAAGGGAATAATACATCATGGTCTAAGGTATATAGTAGATGGTGAGGTACAAGTGCCAAAAAAATAGAAAAAAGTATGGCCCAGAAGCTTTCATATGTACAGGTATGGAACTAATTTTTTTCCCACCATCCGATTTATTAATATTGTTGTTAATTTTCATTGAATCAATCGCTAACTCCAACCAACAATTTACATCACCAAGTCCTTAGAATAAGTGTTTCTAAACATTGAACATTGGAAAAACAAATGTTGATGGAGAACATAAAACACAACATCAACTTACATTAAATAATATCTAAAAACAATATTATTAAATGAATACAAGTTGTTTCCACCATTATTTGTCCTTGGATTTTAAATTTAAGTATACAAGAAAATGAAAGAAAAGTTGATGAGGCAAAAGAAGCAAATGATTTATACCTTGTTGGAAATCCGTTTTGGATCATGGATGTGCCGTCCCTTCAAACCTGAATTTGTCAAAGGGAATAAAAGGTTATATGACTGGATAATAACCAAACATGTATGAGGTTGAATTTTTCAAAGAAAATTTTATATTATTGAATAATAATTAAACATGTACGATGCTTTAGAAATACTAAATGGAAATACCTCATGAATGAGCTCCTCTTGGATTCAAGAATAATTTATTTTCTACTAAACAAGGCCAACCATGTAAAAGTGGAAGCTCGTCGCACCCCCCCACATCACTCTGAATTCCTCATGCCAAATCATGCATAAAAAGTAGCAAAAAAAAGAAAAGGTAAATGAAAGAAAGAAGGTACATTCATACAAAACATATAAGTTTCATACATAAGAAGGTAGAAAAACAAAAAATTGTATAACAAATCATTTATAATAATAAATTTTGTCCTCAAAATATGTATAATCACTTATTTTTTTGTTTCTTATTTTTACATAATTCTTGTGTAAATCATTAACACATCCGTCTTCATCCCATTCAGCTATTGGGCCCTCTTTTGGTGTTGGATGACTATGCATTATCTCAAACATTGTACTAATTTTAATAGTACGACCTGCATGTTGATGCACTACATGCAAATCAACTATAATAACAAAAAGCGTTAAAAGGACATGATTAGTTATTATTCGTAACATTGTTTCATTAATACAAATATCATTACTATGTTTTTTACCTAAAAGAGTAGCTGGCACCATTGGTTGGGTTTTCATTGGTTCTTCTCCTCTCCAAGCACCCTCATCTACATGCTCTGGCATTCAAACAAAAAAGTTATAAGTACAACATCTGCAAGTAAATATTAATAATCGTCAATATATACATTTGATTTTAAAGACACACATACTATGATGGCTCTACACACCACTAGAATCATGAGGTTGTTGTCCACCACCATTGAATGAATTGGTGTTACTTTCTCTCTTAAAACAAATAGACACATTAATTGATGGGTTAAATCAATCGTCAATATATTTGACAAGTAATCAACAATTACAATCTTGTCATTTTATTTACCATCTCGTTCAAAGGGTCCGATTTTGTTTTCCCCRTCATTTGTCGATGTTCCACCACTACTTCAAAATCCAAACTTGAACTTGACCCTCAAGTMTTCTTCGRTGGCGGGAGTGTTGATCATATCTCCCTACATTGCATAATTAATATTTTTTCTTATTGGYTGCAATTAAACAAAATTTTCATGATGATATGAATAATATGGTTAAATTATTTGGTRCTTTTAATTCATGCTTTTAATCTAAGGTAACCACCTTGGGCAATTTTGTGTTGCCCATGTTTTTCTAGTCTTGCCTTGGTTACTTTTGAAGTGTTAGGGAGCCTAYGAAAAGTTTCAAATATGTTAGATATCGCAATTTTTTTTGTAGAATTAAATAAAATTCATCATATTCAATTCAAAATATCATATATTACCTTGCAGGGCTAGGTGGTGTCTTCCTTTCTTGTATCAAAACAATCTCTTTTACATCATCCAATATATTCTTCCATTCCCTCTTAGGAATGGCTAGCGGATGATCATACTTTTTTTTTTTTTTCAATTGAACCATATATTGATCTATGACATATTTCAAATATGTAACGTCCCTCGAGGTTATTTCAGACTTGTTGAACGTCAGATCACCAAACAGGCCAACCATATGGTTCATAAGATTGTTTTTCAATTATTTATTCTGTAAATTCCACCATGTGTGAATGGTGGGCCTAAAAATATCTAAAGCCTTGTCATGCAAGGTCCTGTAAAAAAAATTGTTTCTTGCAAAATGATATGATAATTAGATTAAAATAATCTAAACGATGTAGGTTTCAATTAAATGGTAGGAATTAATTAAGATATTCATAAATACCTAAGATTTGTTGTATCTTCAATGGAACCAAATTATTTTCCACCAAAAAAATGATGGATATTGTTCTTATGCTTTTAACACGTGATGCTCCAAGATAACAATGTAGTGTAGAATCATCCTCATGAGATTCGCCTTGTAGACTATCACGTGCATGGTCTAGTGTGTGTGGTGGGTGTCCTCATGGGCCTAAGGAGTTTTAGTTGTATGATCCACAATTTGGTATGTGGATCATGCTTGGATTCTATGGGGTTGGTGCATCACTGCTACCAACAACATCCCCATGACTAGGTTGTCTCGTCGAATCCAAAAATTCCTATAGAAAAAAAATGTTTGAGTATTTCTCATATAAAGGTATCAAACAAAATTTCATAAATTGATATATGTAAAAAATAATATTTTTTTTTTAAATGGAACATACCCCATATTGTTCTATATCCTCCATCGAAATTCTCATCCTTTCTCTGGTCTCCTCTATAGTTGTCTTACACCTAGCCAATTCAATGAGTTCCCTATTTACCTTTATCAAGTCCTTTCTAATTTTTTTCATTAGGTTGATGGGATCAAATATTTCATCACCCACATCACCGTTCTCCAGTGTGCTCGTCTACATCAATAAATAAACAACTTAATTCAATTATTGTCGACAAGAATTGATATGAAAATCAGTGGTATACCTGTTGTGAGCTAGTCGATACCTTCCCACGATTACTCTACCAGAATATAATAAGCATGACATTTTCAAATGTTAGAAAATAATATAATAATCATGAGCTATTAAAATGTAGGTTAAATATACAAAAAGGAAAACATTAATTACAAGTTGAGTATACTGGTAGAACATAATTACCCCCATAATAACAGTTCCTCTATCGATTCGATTCAAATGGTAATCGACCAACAAGTATTTCTCTGCAACTATTGTTTTCACTATACATATGAATATCTGATTTCCTTTTGTTAAGCCCTAATATTGGCTCATTACTCCTTAATTTGGGCATATTATATTAGTAATGTTATTTTATTTATGTCGGCTTTAGGCCAATAGTTGTAATTATATCTCCTAGTCTCCTATATATACCAAGGAGACATTTTTATTTTGAATCATCTTGTACTTGAACATTTAAGTGGGGTAAAATGAGGTTGCCCCCTCGAAAAGGTTTATTATCTGAAATTATCTCTTTTTCAAGGCGTTGAGTACTTTTTTTGAGGATTTTCTATGCTATATTGATATTTGGTTCTTAACATATGGTATCAGAGCTCAAGGTCTTGGGGTTTCGCTGCTACATCTGAGACACCTTGGAATTTTTGCTATAACATTTTTTCTACAATATTTCAGAAGGAACGGCTTGGAGGATATATAGTATACAAATCAAGGTACGTTGGGTTTAAAATTCAGCTCCTAAGGCCTTATACTTTCGAAGATACAACCTTTACAATATAGGGTTCTGAAATTGTCCTGAACTGAGTCATTGCGGAATTTTCACTATAAAATATTTTCTGTAACGTTTCAGACCCTGAGCTCTAGAGGATATCTACAAAAATTAGTAAGGTATCTATGGTAAAAAGTTCAGCTTTTGGGTCATATTAAATTTGTAGATACACCCTGTGTAAGATAAGGTATCTGACTAGTCCTATTGACTAGTCTCAAGAAGGTGTTCCAAGTAAAGGTGTTCTAGAGTATCCAAATTGCATGGGACTAGTTGCATTGGATCATGGATAGTCTGTAGTATTTTTGGTGTGCGTTTCAGAATTTTATATCAATTATTTTGTGCAGGGAACACTATACAAGTGAGATATCCTGGAAAGGCCAAAAATCGGCAAGTTGTGGGGAAGTTACCGTAAATTCCACTTGGCACATCCAATTTTGATCAGACCTATGGAATTGCAGAGAAGAAATATTAGAGAAATACATAAAAGAAAGTTTCATACCTAGAAGGGCCGAAACTTGGGAGATACAACAAAAGAAATATTTTCTAGTAGAACCACCTCAAAATCAAGGTTCAAAAGTGATACTTGGCCAACATGCCACCCAAAAAGAGAACTTCTACACCAAATAAGCCTCCAGAAAATCCTACTTGGACTCTTGGTGAAGGTGAAAAAATACGTAGGGACATAAATGAAATACAAAATAAGATGGATTCAATGGAAGCTAAGTTGGATACTAAGATGGATTCAATGGAAGCTAATTTGGATACTAAGATAGATGGTTTAAAAGGGGAGATCATGGAAGTATTGAAAAA
>JASDQU010736413.1:222263-232405 GCA_032191745.1 Picea mariana | reverse complement strand
ACATCACTCTCAATTCCTCATGCCAAATCATGCATAAAAAGTAGCAAAAATAGAAAAGGTAAATGAAAGAAAGAAGGTACATTCATACAAGACATATAAGTTTCATACATAAAAAGGTAGCAAAACAAAAAATTGTATAACAAATCATTTATAATAATAAATTTTGTCCTCAAAATATGTATAATCACTTATTTTTACATAATTCTTGTGTAAATCATCAACACATCCGTCTTCATCCCATTCAGTTATTGGGCCCTCTTTTGGTGTTGGATGACTATGCATTATCTCAAATATTGTACTAATTTTAATAGTACGACCTACATGTTGATGCACTACATGCAAATCAACTATAATAACAAAAAGCGTTAAAAGGGCATGATTAGTTATTATTCGTAGCATTGTTTCATTAATACAAATATAATTACTATGTTTTTTACCTAAAGGAGTAGCTGGCACCATTGGTTGGGTTTTCATCGGTTCTTCTCCTCTCCAAGCACCCTCATCTACATGCTCTGTCATTCAAACAAAAAAGTTATAAGTACACCATCTGCAAGTAAATATTAATAATCGTCAATATATACATTTGATTTTAAAGACACACATACTATGATGGCTCTACACACCACTAGAATCATGAGGTTGTTGTCCACCACCATTGAATGAATTGGTGTTACTTTCTCTCTTAAAACAAATAGACACATTAATTGATGGGTTAAATCAATCGTCAATATATTTGACAAGTAATCAACAATTACAATCTTGTCATTTTATTTACCATCTCGTTCAAAGGGTCCGATTTTGTTTTCCCCATCATTTGTCGATGTTCCACCACTACTTCAAAATCCAAACTTGAACTTGACCCTCAAGTCTTCTTCGATGGCGGGAGTGTTGATCATATCTCCCTACATTGCATAATTAATATTTTTTCTTATTGGCTGCAATTAAACAAAATTTTCATGATGATATGAATAATATGGTTAAATTATTTGGTGCTTTTAATTCATGCTTTTAATCTAAGGTAACCACCTTGGGCAATTTTGTGTTGCCCATGTTTTTCTAGTCTTGCCTTGGTTACTTTTGAAGTGTTAGGGAGCCTATGAAAAGTTTCAAATATGTTAGATATCGCAATTTTTTTTGTAGAATTAAATAAAATTCATCATATTCAATTCAAAATATCATATATTACCTTGCAGGGCTAGGTGGTGTCTTCCTTTCTTGTATCAAAACAGTCTCTTTTACGTCATCCAATATATTCTTCCATTCCCTCTTAGGAATGGCTAGTGGATGATCATACTTATTTTTATTTTTTTCAATTGAACCATATATTGATCTATGACATATTTCAAATATGTAACGTCCCTCGAGGTTATTTCAAACTTGTTGAACGTCATATCACCAAACAGGCCGACCATATGGTTCATAAGATTGTTTTTCAATTATTTATTCTGTAAATTCCACCATGTGTGAATGGTGGGCCTAAAAATATCTAAAGCCTTGTCATGCAAGGTCCTGTAAAAAAAATTGTTTCTTGCAAAACGATATAATAATTAGATTAAAATAATCTAAAGGATGTAGGTTTCAATTAAATGGTAGGAATTAATTAAGATATTCATAAATACCTGAGATTTGTTGTATCTTCAATGGAACCAAATTATTTTCCACCAAAAAAATGATGGAGATTGTTCTTATGCTTTTAACACATGATGCTCCAAGATAACAATGTAGTGTAGAATCATCCTCATGAGATTCGCCTTGTACACCATCATGTGCATGGTCTAGTGTGTGTGGTGGATGTGTCTCATGGGTCTCAGGAGTTTTAGTTGTATGATCCACAATTTGGTATGCGGATCATTCTTGGATTCTATGGGGTTGGTGCATCACTGCTACCAACAACATCCCCATGACTAGGTTGTCTCGTCGAATCCAAAAATTCTTATAGAAAAAAAATGTTTGAGTATTTCTCATATAAAGGTATCAAACAAAATTTCATAAATTGATATATGTAAAAAATAATTTTTTTTTTGAAATGGAACTTACCTCATATTGTTATATATCCTCCATTGAAATTCTCATCCTTTCTTTGGTCTCCTCTATAGTTGTCTTACACCTATCCAATTCAATGAGTTCCCTATTTACCTTTATCAAGTCCTTTCTAATTTTTTTCATTGGGTTGATGGGATCAAATATTTCATCACCCACATCACCGTGCTCCAGTGTGCTTGTCTACATCAACAAATAAACAAGTTAATTCAATTATTGTCGACAAGAATTGATATGAAAATCAGTGGTATACCTACTGCGAGCTAGTCGATACCTTCCCACGATTACTCTACCACAATATAATAGGCATGACATTTTCAAATGTTAGAAAATAATATAATAATCATGAGCTATTAAAATGTAGGTTAAAGATACAAAAAGGAAAACATTAATTACAAGTTGATTATACTAGTAGAACATAATTACCCCCATAATAACAGTTCCTCTATCAATTTGATTCAAATGGTAATTGACCAACAAGTATTGCCCTGCAACTATTGTTTTCACTATACATGTGAATATCTGATTTCCTTCACACCCCTCATATATACAATTAGGTTTCTTTCTTGTTGTTGTGGGTCTTGTACTATTTATAATCGCTGCAATATTTTTCAATGCCTTTGGCCTTCCATCAATATACATCATTGCTCCTTTATTTTGATCGTTGTCTTTTGCAGATATATAATTTGAAGCATATACATATCTTCACATACTTGGCATATATAATATCAACCTCAACCAATATCCATAGTTGTATCATGGTCCGACATACTCCATCAATTCAATGAGATCTCCATTTTCACCTTTATTCCACTAATGCAGAATAGAACCAGACCATGTATGGATGGCAGAGAAATGTGATACATCCTCTCATTGACACATAATTCAATTTCCAACTGAGGAATTTCATTGGGTACCCATTGTCTCACTATATTTTTGTACCTCAAGGTAACCTTCACGTCACCTATTCTCTGATTGTCATAAGAATATGATATTGTGTCACCTATTCCACGTGCCTACAAAATTTTCTTCTGACCTTTTCACCTCTAGTTGATCTTTTCCTGTTAGATGTGTTGGATGTAACACTTTCCCCCCTCCCTTCAAAAATTTCCTCACTCGTCGATGATAGGTCTGACAGGTACCTATTTGGTTGTATCTACACTCCATCGAATGAGAAAAATTAGTTAGAAAAAGGGGAGAATTTATGCACAAGGAATAATTTGACCCTATCTTTCTAATTCCAAAGCCATATGTTTGCTTCTTGGAGGTAGAAATGTAATGCAGGCAATTCGTTTTCTAGTATTTGTCTATTTTCTATTTTGTGTGTCTTGTTAACATGTAATCCATTGGAAAGGGTCTTAGATCCATACCAACATGCAGCTGATTGGATTCCACTTGAGAGGGAAACCAAAGTATAGTTCTCTTTTATTATCCCCTTTGGACTAAGAAAAAGTCATTATTTTCTCTCTTTGTTGATATTAATGGATATAATGATTTGTTATTACTTCCCGATTGGTCCAGGATCTCTATTTATAGGGTTTTAACCACATTAAAACATTATTCTTATGATCATTATTAATGGAATGTTGTTTTTTATTACCATTGTTATTGCACAAGTTGTAGGTTGGGAAAATATTGAACCAACCACCAATTGACAACAAATTAGAGAGAACCTACCCACTGTCACCTTATGCAAGTGTTCCGATCACTTTAGAGGTGAGGTAGTCACCTCAAGGGGGGAATCTTGGTGACCCTAGGGGGAATTAAGATGGAAAATAAGATGTGTGAATGGATGCCCCTAATGGTCAAATTTTCTAGATGGTAAACGGAACTTGGTAAAGATTCTAGAGGGTTTCTTGATGTTTCCAATGCTTTGAGTAACTTTCCAAGAGTGAATACCTACCTGAGACACAAGGAAAACCAAGTATATGATATAATATGTTAGGTGGAAAAGTAATTTAAGATTGTTGTCCCTAATTGCATAGATAATCAATCATATATATCAACATATAAAAGAAAATAAAGTCTGCAAAATAATTTCTAAAATTACAATTAAATAAACAAGAGATAAACTAGTGAAGACTAGCTTATATCAACCATGATAAAGCAATACTTTAGCACAAAAGCAAGGATGAAACAAAAAGCTCGTTGCAGTGATATTTATTAGCCTTATTGATCCGCATTTTATGAGCATAACGAAATGAATACATATTATTAAAATATGTTTAACATAGAATAACAGAGATACAATAAAATTGTTTTCTATTCAATAAGGAAATAAGCTAAAATTGTAAAATGCAACAAGCTTGCTGGAATGGTGGCGGCTTATCTCTGAGAAGAGATGTGAAAATTGCACTCATTCGAAAGAAGATGATTACAATGAGGCTATGAAGGCCTTTTTTACAATAATCATGAATTCCAAAACCCTAGGAATCCAAAAACCTAACCCTAGGAGATCAAGCGTCAAAAGTCATGTTGGCCCTATTGGGGTAATCTAATACATCAACTTTCCAGGGTTGTAACTTTTGCATACGATTTTCGTTTTATGCACACAGTAACTCGTTGGAAAGATATATCTGAGGAATACACATGTTTCCATCACAATTTAATTGTCTCTGCAATATAACTATGGCAAGCCCTGAAAACATTGTTTTGGGCCTCAAAACGACCCTGGAAGTCTGGGACCCAAAAACTAGGAAAAAACCGTTAAACTAGAAAAATACCAAAATGAGCTAGTTGGAATAGGTGGGGGGATACCGAAATCCATCTGGATCAATCCTCCCAACTAAGGAATCAATGGTATCCATTGCGTTGAGTTCCCCCATCAGATGAGGAAATTTCTGTTGAATTTGACCCAGGGTGAGCCACTTGCCTTGGTGCAGGAGTTGCCCTGCTTTGACATCTTGATGAAGTCAGACCCTTTGATGTCGAGTTCCCTTGACCTATGTGTCCAAAATATGATCACTGGATTCCTATTGCATGCAGACAGGGTTGATCTCTTTTGGTTTCAACTGCTATGCTATCTCAGAGGTGTCCAATAATGGTGGGAAATATGGTCGAAGGAGAGTCGCATTGAATACTGGGTGTAGGCCAAGGAAAGGAGGAATGTTGAGTGAAAAAAAAAAATCACCCACATCCTTGGTGATGGTGTACGACCCATAATGGAGTGGGTGAAGCTTCCAATGGGGTCATATAAGGCATTCTTTCTGCAATTGCAACCAAACTTTGTCTCCCACTTGAAACTTATGTGGCACCCGATGTTGTTCCTGGCACTACTTGTACTTGGAATTGGATTTTTGTAAAATATCCTGCACCTATTAAAGGATGTGTTGGATCCCCTCAATAAATCAGGTGGAATTTTCCGCTTCATGTGGATAAGGGGATGATTTAGTCGAGGTGGCCGCCAAGGGTAGTGCAACATCCATAGGGACCAATGGTTGGAATCCAAACCCCACTTGAAACAGGATATGGCTAGTTGAGCTTTGTAGGGCTCGGTTGTAGCTATTATGGACATTGGGAAGACTCTCATTCCATGTGCATAAGTTCTTGGAATTGTACATGTGTAGGATATGCACTATTATCCGATTGACAACCTCAGTTTGGCCATCTGTCTCGAGGTGGAAGGAAGTGGATTTGGTGAGCTTGGTGTCCAGCAGTGACCAGAGACTCGACTAGAATGTGTTGAGGAACCGACTGTCCCAATCTTAGAAAATGGTTTGTGGGATTCCAAAATGTACCCAGACTCATTCAAATAAGAACTTGGCAGTGGCTTCTAATGTGGCGCTCTTCTTGCAGGAGGCCAGAACTGCCATCTTGGAAAAGTGATCAACAACCACAAAAACACAGTCATTTCCCCTTTTGGCGGACGGAAGGCCCAACATGTAGTCCATTGATATGGATTACCATGGCTTGTTAGGAGTAGGAAGAGGGGTATACAAGCCCTTTGTTTTAGTGGTCAGTTTGGAAATAACACAGGTGGTGTAAGACCTGATATACTTGCAGACATCCTATCAAAGTTTCTGCAAAAATGCCACTGTGTTTTTTATGACGAAGTGTCCTGCCACCCAAATGTAGTGAACTTCCCAGATCAGCTTCGCTCACTCCCTTGATGGAACACAAATATGGCCCAGATGACACAACAACTTGTCCTGAAGATGGAAATTAGTGACAACTGAGTTTGTGCCCGACATTTGGTAGGGGGTGGAGAAATCAGGGTTTTCCTCATAGAGGTTGGGTCATTCAAAGGTCTCGTTGCAGCAAGAGTCTAGCACCATGGTGAGTGTTGCAACTAGAAGTCGGCTGATGCAATCAACAACTCGGTTGGGACTTCCTATTTTATACTTGATGTTGAGGTCAAACTACTACAAGTATGTGGACCACTTCTGATGGTGGTTATTCTACAATTTGTCTCGTGTTTGCATGAACTAAAGTGGCTTATGATCAATGTGGATGAATTTATCCTTCCCAAGAATTTAATGTCTCCACTGGCACCAAACTTGCAGAATGGAGTACATTTATTTTTTATAATTAGTGTACTTACGAACAACATCTGATAGAGTCTCACTATGATATTCCATGGGGTGGCCGTGTTGAGTGAGAAAGACACCCACAACATAGTCTGAAGCATCTCTATCGATCTCAATGGGTTGTTGCAGGTTTGGTAATGAAAGTACTGTGGATGAGCACAAGCGCAACCTCAAATCATTGAAAACTTGTTGTTGGGACATGCCCCACACAAATTTTTCCTTACCACCACCCTTGGTTACTTGGTTGAGGGCCCATACAATATGAGAGAATCCCAACATGGACCTACAATAGAAATTGGCATGGCCCAAGAAGCTCTAAAGCTCAGTGAGTGTGGTTGGGGCTGGCCAGTCACAAATGATATGGATATTGGCTGGATCCACATGCACACCATGTTGAACAGGGATGTAGCCTAGGTAATGGACCATGTCCATTTCGAAGGAGCATGTTTCCAACTTGGCATATAGCTTGTGTTGTCGCAGGGTGTGTAGAACCTGTTGAATATGTTGCCAGTGTTCCGCCCAAGTCTTTTTGTATATGAGGATGTCATCCAGATACACCACAACAAAAGTATTTGTGAAAGGTCATAAGATATTGTCCATCATCCTCATGAAAGTTGTTGGAGCATTTTTCAAACCAAAGGGCATGACAAACCATTCGAAAAGACCTTCTTTTGACTTGAAGGCAGTCTTCCATACATCTGTCTATTCTATTGGGACCTCGTGGTAGCCATACTTCAGATCAATCTTACTAAAGTATTTAGTCCCCATGATTTGATCAAGTAGGTCGTTGATTCAAGGAATCAAGTACCAGTTACGGACTCTGATTTTTTCCAGGTACTGGTAATCAATGTAGAGTCGTCAGGTCCTATCTTTCTTCTGCACCAGCATGATTGGGCTCCCACAAGGCAATGAGATGGGATAGATGTGCTCCTTGTGGAGAAGTTCTTGGATTTGTCTCTTGGTATCATCATTTTTTAACAGAGAGCAATAGTAGATTGGCCCATTGGGTAGAGGTGCGTCAGGGGTTAGATCAATGGGATTATTGAACTAGAAGTGCATAGGTACCTCGATAGGTGAGGAGAAGATATCTGAGTATTCTTCCATGACCTTATCCACTTGCTTCTGTTATGTATAAATATCATTCGTTAAGGCCCTATATGTGGCTGCGATCTTTCTCTCACTCTTAGAGTGAATCACGAAGAAGAAAAATTTCTCGGTTTGAGAGATGACCTTTCTGCATTTTTTAGAAGAGATCAAGGAAATAACACTAGGTGGGACTCCCTTGCGTATCCTGTACAATTTCCTGTTCAAAGTAATAATAAAACTATGAGGAGTAGACTCCTATACAACATGACATTTCCATAAATAAGGTTGGCCCAAAAGACCATTACAAACTTCGAGAGGAGCAACATCACACAATACCTCATCTTTGAAGGGATTGATGTCATATGATTGTCAACACTGTTGGCTGACATGAAGATCACTTCCTTGGCGGAGCCATCCAATAGTGTAGGGTTGTGAGTGTGGAATTGTCAGCAAGAATAGTCACATGACAACCTCTACTAAGATAAGGTTCTTCTAGATACCACTATCAATGATGAAGTGCAAAGGGGTGCCTTTTACCCACATCTGTGAATGGAAAATGTGCTCGCTTTCTTCTGGCTTGTCTGGTTTACCAGGATGGATATTGGTGGTAGAAATGATGGCACTAGGTTCCGCGTCAATGATCTTCCTCCCTCTTTATAGTTCTGACTCAGAGTCAGAACTTACATTTTATTCAGAGGCTTTCACTTCAGCCACCAGCGACTACTTTGAGCGACAATCAGCACTGTTATGCCAAGGGATCTTATGGAAGTTACACCACTTTTTGATATCTTTCTTTGTCTTTCCAATGTCCTTCTTTTCTTGTGGCTTGGACTGGTTGTCCTAATGCTATCCATATTTTCTTTGTTCTTTTTTCTACGGGTTCGAGCCACCCTTTCCTAGATTTTGTTGCGAGGAGTTCCTACGCCCAAATTGTCACGTCTTTTGTTTGAGCTTCTGCTCGATTTTGACAACATATTGAAAGGCCGCACCCAACTATGAGATGCCCAGAAATTCCATTTAGGTCTGAATGTATCTATGCAGAGAACCATGATACTTGATTACCAAATGTCACTCTGAATATTTGATACCCAGCTTGGTGCGCAAGGTATGGAAGATATTTCTGAACTCTGGCACTGCTTGATCTCTTTCTTGTTGCAGTGTGGTCCATTATGTATACAAGTCGTCATAACTTCTGACAAGGTAGTATTTTTCATTAATAACATCCATGAAGGATTCCCAGGTCACCGCGGCTGTAAATAATGCAGGTTCCTTTGTTTCCTTTTGGTTACATAAAGTTTCCTACCAATATTTGACATGGGTAATGGATTTGAGAAGCGCACAAGTAATCTTTTCTCTATTCAAAAAGTTATGGACAGAAACATACCCTTCTAGTAGATTCAACCATTTTTATATAGCATCCACATCTATATAACCTTCAAATATAGGAATATCAAAGTTGATTTGTCCCTTGAAGGGGGTTGCGCCTCTTCTCGAGGAAGATGTGTTGCATGTAGGTAGCCTCTGAAAGATTTGCACAAAACTCTCCATCATCTCGTTCCTCTATTGAGTGAGGGCTTCCTCAAGCAACATTTTGAAAGGATCTCCTATCCCATCATCGTTATTTTATCCTTCTATGAGAGGTCGCTTGGGCATGCGAGATATTTTTTCCTGACGAGAATCAAGTTCGAGACCCAATTCTTTGTACCCTGGCCTCGTTGGGACATGCATTGAGAACGACTAGGAGCATACCTCTCTGATACCACTGATCCAGATTTTGTGAGAAGAATGAAATGAATACAGATTATTAAAATATGTTTAACACAGAATAACAAAGATACAATAAAACTGGTTTCTATTCAATAAGGAAATAAGCTGAAACTTTAAAATGTAGCGGAAAACAAGCTTGTTGGAATGGTGGTGGCTTATCTCTAAGAAGAGATGTGATGGATGAGCCCATTTGCAAGAAGATCATTACAATGATGCTCTTAAGAAATTTTCAAAATAATCATGAATTCCAAAAACATAGGCATCAAAAAAACTAACCCTAGGAGATTAAGCGCCAAAAGTCATGTGGGCCATGTTGGGGTAAGCTAGTATATCAACTTCCCGGGGTCGTAACTTTTGAATACGATATTCGTTTTAGGTGCACGATAGCCAATTGGAAAGGTATATATAAGTAATAAACATGTTTTCATTATAATTTGACTCAATTTACATTCTCATTGTGGCAAGCCCTGAACACATTGTTTAGGGCCTCAAAACGACCCCGGAAGTCAGGGACTGAAAAACTAGGAAAAAATTGTCAAACTGGAAAACTGTCAAAATGAGAAAGTTAGAATAGGTGGGAGGCCACCAATATCCATATGTATCAATCCTCCCCCTTTAGGAAGCGATGGTATCCATTGCATTGAGATCCCTAATCAGATGAGGAAATTTCTGTTGAATTTGACCCTGGGTGAACCACTTGCCTTGGTGCAGGAGATGCCCTAC